>JAGFMF010011700.1:1197594-1255986 GCA_019455555.1 Galemys pyrenaicus | reverse complement strand
TCCCCCCCCCCCCCCCCCCCAGGGCAGGGCACAGAGGGAGACTTGCTTTCCAGGGAAGGTGGAGAAACACGACGGATGCAGGTGGTCTGGAGGACAGCTGTCCCAGCACGCTTCTGCTTCCTTGTTTCTTCATGGAAGCAGAGCTGGATGTTGACACCAGGTTGTGCCCCTTCACTTCCCTGGGTGATGGTCTCCTGAAGTGGACCCACAGTGGTGACAAGCACTGATGGGCCGGAGGTTTGGGGAGATGGCTCCTCCTGCTTCTGAGCCCTTTTGACTGTGGACCTGCAGACCCGCTTTGTTGTCTTGGCTGGGCAGGACTTTGAGCTGCTTGTCCTGGAAGTGTCCCAGGGCCACAGGTGAATGTTGACAGGGACTGAGGTGCCAGCTTACTCAGAACCACAATCTAAAGCCATATTGCTGAGTGAGAGGCCAGGGGCCTGGAAAGCTGTGGGGAAGGAAGACAGTCAGCTGAAAAAATAGGAATGAGTTAGAGGCAGGACACAGCTCAGGTGAAGTTACAAGGTCAAGCTTATGTCCAACCAAGTGTCTGTCGAGCCGGCAGCTAATTTTCACCTTGTTAGAAGGAGAGGGTTTGAAAAGACTTGACCACTGATAATAAGCCAGTGGTTTGCCACCAACTGAACTGAATCCAAAGCAATTCAAGGGGTAAACCAGACCTTTGTGAATTACCTGTCTCTACACGATCTTGCTAGGCGCTGTGAAGGATGTATAAGGGATAAAAGGCACAGTATCTGCTCTTGAGGAGTTCATCAGTTAGTTAGGGAGAATAAACGTTTATCCCAGGAATGGCTGGGGAACTACAACTGCGCCCTGTGTAGGTGCACGTCTAGAATTCAGTCTCTGCTCAGGGGCTCTTTATCGCCAACTCACAGCTTTGGAGAAATGACAGAATCCAAAGTCTCATTTGTCTCTTCAGTTTTCCCCATTCTAGCTCTGAGGCGTCGAACAGCAACAGTCTTCCTCAGGGAAGAAGTTATATTTATCCATGTATCTGCCGAAGACTGTGCCTGGTTCAGAAATGAGACGTAGGGTGATTATTAGGTTAGAGGTTGCTCTGTCCAAGAGATTAAGGTGTAGACCCCTTGCCCCATCTCTTCCTTCAGACTCCACCTTTTTACTGCCTTCTGCCTCTGCCTACATTGACCATTGACTGGGCACTCTTTTGAAGCCTCTAGTTCCCTAGAGCATAAAATGTCTCAATTTATATTGCATCACCAATTCCTGTGGTGTAAATACCCTCACTCAAACTAGCAATGGTTTAACAACCAGATCACAGATTTCCTAAGGCTTTTCACAGGCAGGTATCTGAGCAGGCAAGAGCACCTCAAGGCCTCTTCCTGTTGAGCTTGTCACCGATTATCTTCCAGAGCACTGGGCAGAGGGGAGGCTACCACAGAACCCCAGCTTGGGTACCCACTGGTCACATACGCTGGGAAGTTCAGGGAAGGAAATGTGGCTGTGTTTGCCACTCAGTAGTCCAACGTCACATCAGACACAGAAAGTTGAGAGAGAGGGCATGGATGTGTTTGTTTGGATTATTAAACATAGAAGCGTGTCATTTTGACTTCTGCCATGTGGCATGGGCAGAACACTGGCCTAGAAGACTTCTGGGGGTGATTAAATCCCTCTCTAAGGAGGCTTGGAATCACATGACTAATAGGGTCCTTCTGTGTGCAAGATGGTATCCCAGTCCCCTTCCCCATCTGCCTCTGCGTCCATCTTCCCTATACTCTCCAACCCATTTTGCTCCAGGGCAGTCCCCTTCCTCACCCACAAAAAGTCACATTCCCAGGTTTGGTTGAAAACATTGGTATTTAAGAGGTCAAAACTCACCTCATCTCACCTCACAGGGACCCCCATTTCATACATAATGCAAGCCTGGAAAGATTGAACAGGAGCGTGTCACCCTGTCAACTGGGTAACAGAACAGCATCCAGGGAGTGCTGAGTATTGGTACCTGGGGCAGAAAAGAAGGGTGGGCAGGCCAGCTCAGCTTCTCCAGGTGATACGCTGCTCCATCCTGGGCCCTTCCCAGCTGGAGCCTGGCGAGCCAGCTGAAGGTCTCTAAGGAGAGCTCAACAGAAATACCAGTCAGGCAGTGGAACAAGGCCAGAAAATCAACGCTGAATTCCAGATGCCAGGAGGGCAGGCGGGCGAGGGGGCATAGAACGATGAAATGAAAGCATTTGTTTGCAATTCGGGTAAAAATGCGCATGGTGGGTAGGGGCGGAGGGAGAGGATAGGAGAGATGGGAGGCTCAGGCCTGGAGCTCAGAGATGATTTGTCCACTGTGGCACTGCTGCCAAGGGCAAAGGCGTCCAGACCAGCCAGCTCTGGGCGGCTTGCTATCTGCAGTGTGCCACTTACTCACCCGTGTTCTTAATCGGTTCTCTCACCTTTTTGCGCTTCTATTTCCTCTGTAACATGGAGCCATGAGGTGTACAACCTGGAAGGGGTTTTGTGAAGGTGAAACGAGGAAGCAGGCACCTGGAGAGCTGATGCTTGATACGTGGAAACAGCCATCATTTTCTTTTATTCAAAACACACATCATAGTGCCTGGGGTGTGACATTCATCTCCTTTCCCTGCGGGGAAAGTTTGAAGGCAAAGGGAGAAGTTGGAGCTCAAATGCCGCCATCCAGGTTGTGTTGAGAACAATGCTGTGTTTTTCTCTGGAGAAATGGAAGCAACAAATCCCTCTGTGTCTAATCCTGCTTCTCAATCTTCTAGCTGTGCGACCTGGGCAGCTAGTAGTGGCCTGGGGTCTGAACTGGGTCCTGTGTGGAGTCACGTGCCAGTACCTCAGCTCCTGTACTGCTGTGCGATGACATGCTGGGGGCTATGGGAGTGTTTGCTGTTCACACCAATGCTGGCATGCCCAAAGCACATCTCAGGTAGGAGCAGGCCCCGTGTTGGTCATCATGCAGCCTTGAACACCTGTGAGGAAGAGTAAGTGCCATCGTTCATTTATGGCTCAGGGACATCAGGAGTCAGTCTCCTAGCTGCACTCAGTCCCACCGCTGGCCATCTCGATGTGGCCCACACCCAGTGTCTGACCTTCTCTGTGTCCATTGAGTTGTGTGTTCTTGTTAACAAGATGCAGGGCTGAGTGGGACCTCTCAGGGAGAATGTTGCCTTCATCTAGAACTTGTGAGATTTTGCCCTTTGGCTTGGCCTTGCTTTAACCACCACATCACATGAGCCCGAGAGGATGTATCAACCATGTGAGAAGCCAGAGTCTCTGAGGAGATGCCAGGAGAGCCCAGCCAAGTTTTCATGTCTAGACAACTTGGGTTCTGCTCAGAACATTTCATCCCACTGAAGGGGTCAGTTGACTCTCGCAGGAGATCCTTAGAATGTCTTCATTTTCTTTCCTTCTGGACAATGAAGTGAGATGCTTGAATGGATCTGGTGGGTTTTGTTTTTTTTGTTTTTTTTTTTTTTTTTTCGGTTAGACCAGGAAATTAAAGAGAAGCAGGCTTAAGGAGATGGCCTTCAGTCGTTCTGGTGGGGTTGGTGTTTGCTACTTCAGGGATTCTTCTGTACTTCTAGAAAAATGATTTCTCATGGGTGCCCCACAGTGGGGGATAGCAGAGTCCTCAAGCGTAGGCAGGCACACCTTCACGCCAACCCACCGTTTCACACCCCTGTGCCAACATGGGCCCGAGCACAGGCTGCCTGGGGTGACCTGGAGTGTATGTGTCTTTTCTAGATGCCACCAGTATTGAGCATACTCAGAGAGCAAGTTAGGCCTTCTTGTCAAGACAGGAAGTAATTCCTGATGAAAACAGTGGGGAAGAAAAGTTATCGCTAAGAAGATGAGAAAGTGTTTGCTTCAATTTCCAAATTTGAAGGAGAGAAGTAAGTGTGGGAGGGAATTTCAAAACAAAACTTTCAGATTCTAGAAAAGCCTATTAATAAAGGCTGCAATTTGGCAAGGCGATACTCTCAGATTCATCTGAATATGTTAGCTCTGGCTCTGTGAGTAAGGAGGGCAAGTGGGGGAAGGAACTGAGTTCTGGTCCCAGGAGCTCCCCTAGGGGGAGTGCAACCCAACTGACACCTGTTTATTCGCTGAACCATTCTGAGGGGGCCAAAGGGGCCAAGGTCCTCCTCTGCCCACTGATAACATCAGCCTGTTATTGGGCTTCCTCAAAGGGAAGCACACATTTTTAAAAAGAAACTGTGCCAGAGACGTTTTAATTTGAGAGAAGTGCCAATTTAGAAAATGAAGGGGAGCCCTGGAGATGCTGCATGTTGGTCTTCTGAAATTTTCTGCTGAATCCTTCAGTGACAATATTTTCCCTTCCATGTAATAAAGGATACAGACATGAGGTTAATTAAGAGGGATGTAGCTAAAGGCAGGCTGAGTGCAGAGCAATCCAGGGGGATGCGCCATGACCACCAGCAGCAGCATCCTCGCATCCTCAATTCCTGTGTATCAGGGAAACAGACGTGTGCCCACTGGCTGCTGGAAATTGACTCTAGAAGCATCCAGGATGAGAGGGCATGGAAGTCACCATCACAAAGCCATCAGTTTCTCTTACCATTCAGAGGGAGGAAAGAACAGAATGTCAGCAGAACTGGGTTCTGGGAAGAAAATCACCCAGTTGGTTTAGCCTTGGGCAGGACAACACCTTGTGTTGGATCAAAGAACCCATCACCAATAGCCAAGACAGGAGGTCTCCCCCAAGTGAACTAGGTATAGAAGAGATGAAGCTGGTGATTGGGTTTGCTTGGCTGCAGAGAAAGGAAGGCAAGGCTGTGAGCACCAACGAAGGAGCACCTTCCTCTTAGGCAGAGCTTCCTGTCCTCCACTGACCTGAGGCCTGGGAGTCCTGGGAGTCACAGGCCCTGACCTCCAGCTGCAACCCCAGAACCTCAGCCTAGGTTGGCTCATCCCCTTGATGATGGGCAAATCCTGGGGTGCTGGTCCAGCAAGTCACAACAACCCAAAGAGCCCCACCAGCACCAATGCCCCTATGTCAAGGCAGCGTTGGACACAGTGAGGGGTATGACCTCTCAGGGTCGGCCAGTTTACCAGCCTTGCCTGTCAGATCCCGCAGGCTGACTAAAGGGACTCTAAGGAGCAGACACGTGGAAGAATCAGGAGGCCAGAGGCATGGCTTCTGGAAGCAGCCCTGTTCCCTCTGACCGCTTGTCTGTCCTACTAAAGTGTCAGCTCCTGGAGGTCTGGGTCTGTTTGTTGCAGGCTTGCCTGGTGCCCAGCCCCCAGCCTAGGGGGAGGCCCAGGCTCTTATGTGCACCAAATGCATGAGGAATGTTTGCGAGGGGCCTTCTCTGAGTGATGATGTTCGGAAGGACAAAGGTCAGTCTCTAAAAGAGAGAAGAAAAAGAACAGGAAGAGTCCCATGGAGAAGAAGCAGATTGGAGTCCAGAAAGAGAACGTAGGTGGTGGGGAAAGATGCCCATTCGAGGAAAGAATTTGAGGCATTCCCAGGAAGAAAAGGGTAGGAGGAGGGACATCTGTGAAAACTTTGGAAAATGAGTTGGGGGCTGGGGTATGCTTCATTTCATTCTTTCCAGGTTTTTTCCTTTTTTGCTTTCCATTTTTCTGTTTATTTACATGTTTTGTGCACAGCCTGCAGGCCCAACCCTGCTGTCTTCTAGGGTCTTGGACCAGACCCTGAGAGGTCACACCCCTCACTGTGTCCAACGCTGCCTTGACATAGGGGCATTGGTGCTGGTGGGGCTCTTTGGGTTGTTGTGACTTGCTGGACCAGCACCCCAGGATTTAC
The DNA here is from genome assembly GCA_019455555.1 of Galemys pyrenaicus. Classification (NCBI taxonomy): domain Eukaryota; kingdom Metazoa; phylum Chordata; class Mammalia; order Eulipotyphla; family Talpidae; genus Galemys; species Galemys pyrenaicus. Next base: position 1,250,204 of record JAGFMF010011700.1, on the reverse strand, counting down.
CCATCATCAAGGGGATGAGCCAACCTAGGCTGAGGTTCTGGGGTTGCAGCTGGAGGTCAGGGCCTGTGACTCCCAGGACTCTGGGCCTAATTGATGGAGCTAAACATACTCGTTTTTAGAACTTTGCTCCTGACAGATAACTTTTTTCCATCCCTCAGACTTGGATTTGCTCTCTTTAGCCCCTGGATCTCCCAGGTCAGCCCTGAGGCCAAGTATGACCACGAGGGAGTGGGGAGGGTGGGGGGTGGGCGGCTCCTCCTTACCTCAGATGAGCACATGGTCCCATCACTGTGGAAAGCCTGGGGCCTCCTTTCACCTCAGACTCCCAGTGCTGACCTGAGGCCAGGAATGTCACTCTCACACATGATTTCCACTGGGAGCTTCACTGACACGCTACTTCCTACTTTGAGAATCAGTTGGCACTCCTTGCCCTGAAGGGCCTCTCCAGAGCGTGATTCCGTGGTTCCGTCAAAGCCCTGGCCTCATTAAGCTGGGTCTACCTTTGGGATAACCTTCTCTGGCATCAGCCTTCACTGGCCTTGGGCAAATCACTTTGCTTCTTTGACTGGTGGCCAAGCAATAGGATTATTGTTTGACTGAATAGGGTTTTTAAATGTGGTAGAGTCAGGATTTATATATAAGTATGCTGTTTATATGTATTTATATAACAAATATAAATTTATATGATGATAAAATTTATATTTAATTTATATCATCATATAAATTTATATGAGGGCATAACTTTATATAAATAAGGATATAAATTTATATGACTATTTGTAGAAAGTAATTTATATAAATAAAATATTGATAATTGTTAGTATTTAAATAATTTATAGAAATTATACAAGTGCCTTACATGATTTATAAATTATAGAAAAATATATGAATGTATAAAATATATATTTTAAAATATATAAAATATAGATATATAATAGCTGTAGCATAAAAATTATAAACTACAAATATATAAACTATAAATAAGTATATATTCCATACCTTTTTACATTTCATGTTATTTGTATTTCATATACTTATCTATACATTATAGTCAGTATTATGACAGGACATACAGAAGGGCATGAAATAACCTACAAAAGTAGAACTTGCAAAGGTAATTCTATCCATTGCTACCTGCAGAGGCAGAGTGGTGAGGTGAGTGCACAGACCACCTTGGGCTCTCGGGACAAAGGCCTCTGCTTCTGAGCCAGGTCCCAGCTTGTGGATACCATGAGCGCATATGGAGGGTCTACTTCGGTCCAGGCGCTGTGCTGGACACTGCAAACCCTGGCTCGGGGAGCTCCCAACCCCTCTTATAGCCCAGTCTTCCAAAAGACTGCAAAGGAAACGTCTTGTCCCAGGTCTCATAGCAACTTCAGTGACAAAGCCAAGGTTACACATCCCCTTTAGAGTTTTCTTTTTGTTGCAGTGCAGCTGGGAAGCTAGGTGGGTGGGGGGATATTCTGGTACTGAGTCTGCAGACCTGGGTCCTACTCTCTCCCTGGAGGGAACTCACCGTGTATACTGAGGCCTCAATATCATGGTTTACCCTGGAAGGGCCCAGGGCCCTTTGGGTGAGGAAGCTGATTATTTACTTCCTCAAGCCTGAGCGCTCCCTAAATGTAAACTAAAAATAATAATGGGATGCTGATCTTCCTTACCTTACATGGATTTTAGGAGATCAAATATGAGAACAGCTGTCAGAAATTTTCGGAAAAATACAACAAAGTACATCGCGTTTTGATTCTGCCTCTAGACGCTGGTGTTCTCCTGCTTATCAAGTCTGTTTGCTCTTCATTCCCTTCTCTATCAGGTGCCCAAGGGAAAGCCTGTAGAGCTCAGTGGGGTTGCTGCAAAGAGAGTCAGATACAATTTTTAAAAACATTCTACTTACGGGCCAAAAATCCCAGGGCAGCAGCTAGGCCCTGACCCCTGCTTTGCCCGCTCTTTCTACAAACAAATGCCTGGTAATCACCCTTCATGGAGAAATATTTGATTTATTCTATGGAGCTTCATTGAAGGGCCTTTAAAAAAAGGTAACTGTGTAAAAACATTTGCTAGCAGCTTCGGGGACAGGGAGGAAGGAGCAGAAAGAATTACGACCGCACACCCTTGGAATTGTTATCATATTAAACCTGTGTTCCATGAGTGGACACATTTTCTCATGCAGTTGGATATCTTGCCTCTGGACGGTGAAATTGCTATCCTCTGCCCCGGAATAAATTACCTGTCAGGCTCTTTTAAGTGGTTTCAGGATGGTTAGTTTGAAGACAGCCGTGCGCTGCTGGATACGGCAGGCGGGGCTTGGGGTAGCAAAGGCAAACTTCCAAAACTTGCCGGTTGCTGTCTTTGTGTTGTTTGCTGTGTCATGTCGATCCAGAGCGATTTGACAGCTGCGTGTGAGCGGCAGCAACCTCAAAGCATTGCGAACAGTCTTCCAGGTGTTTTCTGTGCAACATATGTCTGTGTAAGCCGGCGCCGGGAAGGGAAACCAAGGCTCACTTCTAAAACACGGGGATCCTGGCAGCTCTGCAGGTTGAAGCTCCAAACTTTTGTGGTTGCTTCACTGTGCGGGGAATGGGAGCATGACCGACTCCCATCAAGAGAAAAGTGGGATCCAGGGCAGCAGTGCCTACGCACCTCCCCCCACCCATGCCAGTGTAAGGTTTTCCAATTAGCAAGCCAGACATGTGTGATCCTAATCCCATAAAACTTCAGAAAGCAGCAAGCACTCATAGGACTCAAGGACACTTTCTGGAGTCAGGAAACAGATGCTCTCTGCCTGGTAATCCCCTATTTGCAGGGCCTAGAGGACCACAGGTCCAAAGGAAAACATGTAAATGCACAAGGGCGGGCAAAGACAAAGAATTACCACCACTGTGTTGGCTGATTATTAATCTACGTACCTCTGAGTTCAGGTCTGGTTCTCTTAACCAGTTTGCAAAAATTTTGTTTCCAGAAGCTGCTTGACCAACAGAAAATATACTTCTATATTTTCTATAAACGTGCCACCTAAGGTAACTAGGCAGTGCATCCTGCTTTGATGTGTGTATACGCATAGGCTTATGCATGTATGTGCATGCATACATTTATGTATATGTGCACATGCACGTGCGTGAGTTCAGATGTGTATATATGTGCACAGATACACTATATGGCTGTATATGGTGTGGGTAACAAGTGCTTATTCATGTGTTCTAAAGTATGGATGGTCACACATTCTGAAATAGCTTGGAGAAAACTCAGAGTTCCTGGAGAACACGTCTTTCTTCAGGGCTGGCCGTGTGTGTCTGAGCTTCCAGTGTCAGGGCAGAGATCTGGTGGAGACTGTTTCCTGCTTCTCAGTCCTCAGTCCTCAGTCCTCAGTCCTCTGGAGAAGGAAGCGCTACAGTTCCTGAATGATGCCAGGCTGCTGAGTGAAGCTGGGCCGGTGGTGGCGGTAGTGAAGCACCTTACGCATGCTCATAACTGCAGGTTATTCACTGCCTGGGAGACACAGTGGGTAGCCAGGTCAGAACATTAACATGGCCCGGCTGGGCAAGAGGTAACGCGCCAGTGTGTTTCAGAGCCACTGCACGTTCAGCTTCGGCACCACCCCAGCCAGCACTTCAGCCTCTGCAGCGCGGGCCAGCTGATTAGGCTTTTGGGCTTCATGGGTGGAATATCAGTCATAAGGAAGATTAAAATAAAGTAGATCAAATATACAGCTGTCAGTATTAAGCATGTCTAGCTATATGAAATCATCATTTTTTTTTTTTAAATATCTAATTAGTTGTTAGTAGGTACCAGGCGCCAGGTTAAGTCAGTCCAAATATAGACTACCATCACAGTCCAATATTGGAGTCTGCTTTACCACTACAGTATAGGGTTTAAAAATGTGTGCTTGACTTGTACAGAGGTTATCTGGCTTGGATGCTCATCCTCTGCTAATATTCCTGCTGAGATTGAAAAGTGGGGATCCCATGTTGGATAATGTGCATAGTAGCTGTGTTGCCAATAATGACTTTGTGTATCTAACTCCCTACCCCTTTTGCTGACTTTAGATGAGGGAGGGAGCTGGAAAATAATAATGTTTACTGAGCATTTACTGCATAACAGGCACTGTGCCAGTACTTTATCCATGGATTATGTATGTCAGAAAAGCACCCTGAAAGTCATTTAATGTCACCTACATCTCATAGGGAGGAAGTTGAAGCTTCAAGTGGTCACATTTTACCCAGCACCTGTGGCCTTACCCACCTTTAAAGGCAAGTGTGTGCCTTTGGCGTGGGCACGCAAGCCCACACACAGGCTCTTATATCCGTCAGCTGCACTGAGACTCCCTGCAGAGAGGGTACCAGAGATGAAATTCCTGACACTGACGCCAGAATCGCCCTTCCCACCCACCCGCCAATAGATGTCCCCAGGAAATCACTGGCCTTTTTTTTTTTAAGATTTATTTATTTATGCACATAAGAACTGGGGTACAGGCCAGAGTTGTGGGGTGAGAGGAGTCACAGAGACAGAGTGGGGAGCAGAACAGGCAGATGGACTAAAATACGGTGCAGAGGGGAGCAGCGGGTGAGGCAGGAGAGGTCTGCTGTGCCATGTGGGTCCCCTTGCTAGACGGGGATCGAACTTGTGCTGCAGTGGCTGCAGGTGCTTCATAGTGCGGCGCTTAATTTCTTGTGCCACCAGGGAAGCCCCAAGGACTGACTTCTTTCCAAGAGAGGCATGTCACCTCTGCCGGTCACATTCACGAGCCAAGTGGGGGTTTGCTCGGAACCTTTGACTTGCTGTCCAGTATACCCTCCACCAAGCCTGTGGCTTCCTTTGGATCTTCAAGACTCCACCTTTCCCTCCCTCTGCCTCTTCTCAGTTCCCTTTCTTGGGGAATGGTGGTTTCTACTCCATGTGAGAACGAGCCACCTCGGCTTGGGCTGTCCTATGTAACTGCTGTGGTCACTGTCCAGGGGGAGCAGCAGCCCTCTGGTCACTGCCGCTGGGCTTCTCTGTATCTTCAGACCATGTGAATTCTGTGGTGTGGGTCTGAGGGGGATCTCCTTATGCTTTGCAGGTGGTGAAGTCAGGACAGGAGGAGACCAGAGGCGTCAGTTAGGGCTCAGCAGGCTGAGTCTCGAAGGGAGGCCCAGCTCTGCAGGGCTTCAGTCTCACATGCATTTTCTCTTCTTTCACACCCTGAGTTGCACATAGTCCCATGCCTGACCCAACCCTCACACACATACTCACACACCACCCGTCTGCGTGGTTTTGTTTGTGAGAATGTGTCTGTGTGAATGTGGGGGGCACTCATAAACACACACACACACATACACACATACACACACTGTCACATCGCTCCTTGTTAGATCGCATCCAAGCCCCTCTGGTCCTTTAGCAGTCCTGCTCAGAAGCATGATGGGGAGACAGGGGCCTGCCTTCTGGCAGTCCACAAAGACCTGGACTTTTAGGACCTGACATGCCATCTCCAGGCCCTGGAGGGTCACTTTGAAGGGGGAATCAGACACCTAACACTGGCTCCTCTACAGGGTCAGCTGGCGGCCATTTTCATCTGAGGATGCAGGGAACCCAGGAAAACAGAACGTGGAAGTCATGCTCGCCCACGTCCATGCTGTCGGGCCCAGGGTCAAGGTGGGCATTATCCCTGCACCAGTCACGCTTGTGCGCCTGGAGCACTCATGGGACCCCACAGCAGAGAAGCCTGGGGAGGCCCCATCAGGAGGCTCCGTGTGGCTCATGCAGCTGGTGCAAGTGCCCTCAGCTCTAAGTGCCTATCGTGGTGGCCGCGAAGCCATCGCACAGGACCGCATCCCAGCCGAGGGCGGAGGTTAGTAGGGCATTTCTAGCTCGCGGCAGATGTCCTTCAGCCTCCCCTTGTCCTCGTCAGTGACCTTCTCACTCACTCTGTCCTGTGCTGACTTTAGGTCTCCCAGGGGCTTGAAATTCACGGTCCCAGTGCTCCATGTCACAGCTCAGAGATGGGGGTTGGGGCCGTTGAATGGGAATTTTTCTTTGAGACTCCCACAAGGCAAGACACTGGGGAGAGATAACCCTACTCTGACAGATCCCTCACCCCGGGCTCCTTCTGCTCTTTCCACGGGCAGCAGTGACCCTCACAGCAGGGTGCAGGAGGAAGCCAAGTGCCTGAGGCAGCAGCTCTGTCCCCAGACTCATGATCGAAGGGGCGAGCCCTCCCTCTGCCTGCTCCCCGGCTCCGGGATGGCTGGGCCACATAATTACCCTGGACAGCTGCATGGTGTTCATTGCCATGGTCTTACCTCATCAGCCCCCCATTTTTCATTCTAGCTGTTTAAAATATAAACCAGACCCCTTGTCCCCCTCAGAGAGCTCCCATCGGAGCAGGACAGAGCATGGTGTGTGTGTCATATGTCATTTGATTTGCAGCGTGTTTGGCCAATTGCCAGACAGCATGGAACGTAGGTGAGGGCAGCTCCGAGCTGCAGAGGGAAGGCAGTTCGGGTTCAGGGGCAGGCTCCCAGGCTGACACCCGACCCAGCAGGTGACTTTGACAAGTTGTTTGCCTCTGAGCCCCCATCTGTGGGTTGGAAGAAACCTCTAAGTCACCCATCATTTTCCAGGCACCTGAGGCGTCTGGAGTCTTTGTGGGGAGTCCCTGGGTCTCCAGATAAACCCTTCACTTTTGCCTGCTTCAGGACAACGCCGCGCCATTCATCTCCGCATCCCCAGCTCACCTCTTTCTTCTGGACACTGAGGCTGGCCTCTGCCTCCGAGGGCTCATCCTGAACTTCAGCCTTGGGCTTTATTTGAGACTCCCACAAGGCTAGACACTGGGGAGAGATAACCCTACTCTGACAGATCCCTCACCCCTGGCTCCTTCTATTCTTTCCACGGGCAGCAGTGACACTCACAGCAAGGGTGCAGGAGGAAGCCATATTGGCCAGGGGAAGGGTGCTGTGGGCAGTCTGGGTGGGTGCAAGCACAGGAAGGGCAGCCGCTGGCTTGCTGGCCACCAGCCAGCATGGGTCTCCTGGGTGGCGCGGGTGCTGAGGGGCTCACAAGCACAAAGATAAGCATGGCCTGGCGTGGACACACCTGATGACTCCCACACTTCTGCAGGCTGTGCCTCCAAGACTAAGTCTTCTTCCTTTCATGCTCCTTGACACCCCTCCCAGCAAACCGCATTGAGATTTGCTCTAGCCTCTCTTGCCTTTGTGGGAGACTGGGGTGCTGGAAGCTGTGAGAATTCCTCCTGCAGGAGCCAGAGCCGGATGGAGGCCATCTCTGTGCTGGACTGAGGCTCCATCGACAGGACTGATTAGAACAGGCTGCAGTTTGAGCAACTGTAATAAAGAGTGGTTGTCATGGAAACTGGCGCTTGATGTTGTCCAGATTTCAGAATCTCTCCCTCTCCCCACCTTGGTTATTTTCCTTCCTTCCTTGTTTTCCCCTTGGGACTGTTGCTACATGTTTGGCAGGAGTGGATGGGCTTGCAAACGTGGGTCTTGGCAGGCCTCCGCCACACGACCACCTTTCTCAATGAGGGTTTGGTCCCCATGGCCGGGAAGACTGAGGCCAAGCATGTATATTTCCTACTTGAACCCCAATGATACAGGTGGATGTATCCTGATGCCAGGAGCCTAGCCTGGGCCCTGCATGCAGGGAGAGGGTTGGAGGGGTGAGGTGGACTGGAAACCGAGCCTCAGTTCCACCCGCTCCCTGTGGGACCCAGAGGTGGGAACAGGAGGAGGACCTGAACGCCTCATCCAGGTAAAAGAATCACTGGTTATTACCGCTCAGGCCACACAGGCAGCATGCTTGAGGACCCCACCTCCCAGGAGCCTCCCCCTCTGTCTCCCCACCACCTCTGCCAGTTCGTGCCTGGGCCATGTAGCCCAAGGGGTCAGAGCCAAGCAGAGCCTGCCATCTGGCTCGGTGAGCTTCATCCTCAGGCGTGGGTGTCCATGTCCCTGAGTACAGCAAAATGTGTGGGGGGGTGGCCCTTGGTCTGTTGGCATCCATCTGAGATCATCATGCGGTCACAGACAACAGGGGCGAGCTCTCTGGAAAGGAGTGTGTCTTATAAAAATGAAAAATCCCCACTGGCTGGAATCTGCCGTGAGACAGAGTTGGGCAGGGCGTAAGAAGTGTCTTCAAGATTCCGAACTTCCAAGTTTGAGTTTCGCTCCATTTCTGGGAGACGTTGCTGTGCCCACGCGGGTCTGCCTGCCTCTCCTCCCTCACTGCCCTCCACTGTGGACAGCTGTGGCACGTGTAGCAGAGAGGCCAAGCCGGCTAGTATGGGCTGAGGCCCGGGGATGAGGAATGGGGGTACCCTAACTGGCCAGAGACCCACACAGCTGGGGGCCCTGTGTCAAAGAGAGCATTGACATTTGATGGTTGGGTTGTCAAGTCTGATGTTAATAAACGAGTGGGACTTGGGAAAGGGAGAATAAAGCAAAATACCAAGAGTGGAAGAGGTCTAGAAACAGGAGGGGGGGAGCCTCCTGGCCTTGGGCTCGCTGTGTGATGCTGGGCCATTAGGGGCGGGCCCTGGGAGGCAGGGGCAATTCTCTAGCGATCGCCCTGGAAGGTGCTGCACCAGCCAAGCTGACTGGCCAATAGTGGTGACCAGTCCCAGGCTTCTGGGTCCTCAGTGTTTCCTTCTCGTGACCTGGGCCTGAGTTCTAGCACATCTGGCATTTGCCTTTAACTGTCCTCCTGCGCCTGCGCAGTTGAGCGTAAGGAGGTGTGGAAAGCACTTTCCAGTACTGTGTAGTCCTTCCTGGAATCCGGAAGCTCTGGTGACTTGTTGGGATGGCCGGTGTCCTTCCATCTCATTTCTTAGGGAGCTGGGTTATCAGAGGGGGGGTCTTCTGTTCTGGGGGTATCTCCTTCCAAGCAGTAGAATGTGTCTTGCTCTAAATTCAGAAAAATGGAGAAGACTAGGTGGGGGCTGGTTGATCCTCGGTCCAGAGAACAGCAAGGAAAGAGTGCAGAGAGCTCTTCTTTCAGCGGTGGGTGTGTGTACATCCGAAGCCAGCCCCAGGCAGAAAACTCAGAGAAGCGTCTTATTCAGAGCCGTTCTGCCGTTCTGAGTCTGCCCGTTCTGCTTCTGCCCGTTCTGCTTCTGCCCGTGGTCTGGCCTTGCGCTCTCTCTCTGAGCTGGTTTTGCTCGTTCTCCTTACCTCCACTCACGCAGTCAGCCTGACAAGCAAAGTGAGCGCAGTCTTTGCTGGGGAGGGGGCTTGAGAATCGAAGGTGTTAGGAGATGCTGCACCCCCCTCAGGGACCTGAGAGGTATGTTTTTAGCATCACTTTGGTCTCTCTAATGAAGGGGTGACATCAAACCAATTGCTATAGTAACAGGGTACATCACAGTGTGGTAAAAATTGATGAATGATTTCACAGTCAGAAAGACTAAATTTTTTTTTCCAAATGTATATTCCGGTGAGGAACATCCTTTACAATTTTGGAAATTAACTGTATCTCTTAAGTTTCCAACTCAGTCAAGTGATCAATTCATTTCTTTTGTCCCTGTTGCGTACTGGGTGCTGGTGTCAAGCAGAACTCGAGAGAATTACATCGACGCCAGAGCAAAGGGTGGAAGGATGGGCATTTACGGCGGTGGGATGGCCGGAGACAGGATAACGCTGAGTGTATTACAATTCCTTGCAGGGTACTATGGGAGAAAACACTGAAAGGGACTCAAAAGACCAGATTCAAGTTGTAGCAATGCCATTCCCAGCGGTGGGGCTTCGGACAAATTGCTTAAGCATTTGTGCCCGTCTATGAGCTTAAAGACATGCACCTACTCCCCCGGAAGGTGGCGAGACCTCTGGCATGTGCTGGTTACTGTCAACAGGATTCCCCTCCTACATGCAGCCCCCGCAATCTCCGCTGCCTTTTGCCTCAGTTTTTCCATCTGTGAAATAGAGACAGCAGGTCAAAAGATACATTCTCCAAAAGACACTTCCTCTGTCTCCCCCATGTTACTGAAGAAGAAATAATAGATGTGAAAAGCTTGGCACTCATTGAAAGCAAGGAGTGGGATAAATACCCTATATTGATTATGATGATTATATCTGGAACTGGAAAAATATGATTGCCTGGTTGCCAATAGCAACCAGATGGCAAAGCAGGAGTAGGGAGCTCTGTTTTATGTTGAAGTTCCCTGGGAACAGGACTATGTTTCTTTTCTTTCCTTAAATTCCCTGTTCCTTCTCCCTCAGCCTGATGTTGCTGCTCTGGGAGGCTGGTCCATTGTATCAAAGGACTTGCAGAACTTGGCAGAGAGGACGGACAGGGAGGGGCTGCTTTGGGGGATGCCCTAGGTGCTGGCAGGCCTTCCTCAGAGTGCCTTCAGATGTAGGGGTGGGGAATCCAGCAGGTAGGCAGTGAGGAGGGAGCTCAACAGAAAAAAGGGAAGGGAAGTAAAAAGGCTTGGTCATTATAGAGAAATGCAGCACTCCCAGTGGATAGCTCCCTGCTATCTGAGAGCAGGTGGGATAAAGCTTAGCAGAGAAGTCCTGAGAGGAGGTTCTGGCTGTGGGCAAAGCCACTTCTTCCTCCTAAGTCCTAGGCAGATGTTGATTAAGAAGGAAGATACCCTTCTCAAAACTTGAGTTGCACATTTCTCTGCCTTCATCCCACAGGTCCCAGGTGCTAGGCTGTCTGTGCCAAAAGCACATATCTCCTGCTCTCTCCTTCCTCTGCTGTCCTTGTTTATAGAGCCACATGGTCATGGCATGGCAAGGTCAAGTTCACATCAAATGTTCTTTATCCCACCATCTTGGTCATTTCTTGGCAGGTCAGAGGTCTAACATGTAGCTGACTGAAAATCTTGAACATGAGGGATCCCAAAGATGTTTCTGAGTCTCTGAGAGTCCCTGTGTTTGTGGAAGCCTTGGCTTGAATCCCTTGGTGCACCCCCAGATTCTAAGGCAGAAAGCACGGGGCTTCTGAGTCTGAGCTTCCTCCCTTGTCCCTCTCCCCCGTCAGTGCTGTGAGTTTTCTGGAGGGCCCGCTGGATTTCCTGCCACAGGTCTTGTGGAGGTTGCTGGCCTCCATTGGCTGCTGTTGGGCAGTGACCAGGGTTCTATGTCAGTGTCCTGAGGATGTGGTGAGGCACCGACCACCCAGGCTTTGGAGGGGACTGTAGAATGCCACCAGCTACCCGCCTCTGCCAGATGTCAGCTTGCTGCTTTCTGGAATTTTATGGGAGTAGACCATTATCTTCTAGAAATGTCTGGAGCAGGAGCCAGCAAACTCCAGTCCAAAGGCCAGATCTGACCCACCTGCTGTTTTTCTAGATAGCCCATGAGAGAGGAAGAATGGTTCTTCCATTTTCAAATGATTGGGGGAAAAGATCAAAAGAAGAGTGTTTCCTGTTATGTGAAAATTACATGAATTTCAAATTTCAGTGTCCGCAAGCAAAGTGCTGCTGGAACCCAAGCCTGCTCATTTGTGTCCATGTTGTCTGTGGTCACTGTTCGAGATCTCTAGCCCAGTGCTGACTTGTGGTTGCAATGGAGACCACAGAGCCCGCAAAACCTAAATATTTACTCTCTGGTCCTTTGCAGGACAAAGTTCTTCCTGAACTCATTCTGGTCAGGAGTAAAGGACTTCCCAGCTTTCCCAGTCAGCGGCTGGCTGGGGCCCAGAGGCTGGTGTTACAGAGCCTGCATGTGGACTAAGCACTGGCCTTAGCCCGCAGGCTGGAATCCCGCTTCCTGTGTGGCTTGGGATGAGACCTTTTGCTCGCAGGGTCTTTGACACTGTAGATTGCGCTGCGGGGTCTCCAAGGCTCCATCTTGCTTGCAGGGGTATGGCTCTCTGGGCCACCTGGCCGGCATCACATGAGGATGGCCCTGGACTCCCTGATTTGTCCTCTGAGACTTTGGCCTGGGAGCAGCGAGGCTCCTTTCCCCCTCTCCCCTCCAGGCTACCAGCCCTGGCACCCTGATGGCTCACCAGGAACACCATCTTTTTCCTTGCATTGCACCCCATTTGGACTCAGTTCAGTCTTTTTTTGTTGTTGTTGAAGCGCCTGAGATCTAGGCGGACTGTAATTATGTAATTCTTCCTTGTTATCTTTTCTAATTATTCTCTGCCTTGTTTCCTAAACTGATTGGAAACAATTGCAGACAGGGAATGGAGTGGGAGGTAGGCGAGAACCTGGCGGCTGGCCAAGCTGGGCCTCTGCTTGGGGCCGGGTCTGGGCTGGGTTGGTGGCACAGGTGTGGACACCCAGAGGGCCACCCCTCACAGTCCTGCGCCTGTCCGGTGAGGGCAAGAAGAACGCACTCACTGAGGTGCGGGGAAAGGTGGTTCATCTTTCACAAATAACAACTCTCCCTCCTGCTCCCAGGCCGCACATGCCTGGCTGTTTTCTCTTTCTGTGCTGCCTCTGTGACGTTGGTAGGGCTCCCCGGGGATGCCGCCAGTGGCCAACAGGGAGCAGGCCGTTCCCTCCTGGCATTGAATTGTTTGTGCTTTCTTGACAGAAAAAAAATACAACTCTTGAGCCATTCATCACCCCCAGAAAGCCAGGGAGAACCGATGGAGGGAGAACGTGGGGCTTCCTGCTGGTTTGGGTCTGAGGAGATGAAATGGGGCTCTTGGTCATAAATCTGTGAGAGAGCAGCAACGGTGCTACCTTCCTTGAGCCAGAACCCCAGGAAAGGAGCCCAAATAAATGTTCCCTTGCACAGGCCTGCGGGTGGCGGAGTGCTCTGTTCCCCACGGGCCCCGTAGAGGACAGTGCACACACGGCACTTGGGGGCCTTGGGGCCATCCATGTAACCTTGGGAAGTCCTTGAAGCGTGCCTCAGTTTCTCCATCTGTGACAGTGGTATCCTCTCCTGCCCCACTCCTTTTCCTCACCTGCTCCCAAGAAACTCGATGAGTTCTAGTAAAAGTGCTGAATTCCTGAGGAAGGGAAGACAAGACCGAGACGGGGCAGGGCGACAGGGTGGGATGCTCACCTTGCCCTTTGCTTGATAAGAACCCCCAGCCCTCCGCAACATCAGCCCCATCCCTTCCAACAGCCACGAAACCCCTCTGAGGTTGGGGAGGCTGTCAGTCTCTTTCCACTTCAGGAAATGCTTGAGAACGAAGGGTTATATTTGATTCTACGAATGCCAGTGCAGATAACCAGATGGAGGAGATGCTGGTACAGAAAGCTGGGTCAGACGGAGCCCTTTCCTGATGACCTTGACCTTCCAGTTCCTGTGATGTTCACCCTGTGCTTGAAGCTGAGCGTGCTGGTCCGGATCTCCTTCCACCCTAAGCTGCCTGTTGAGGCTGGGGGTTCTTATCAAGCGATGGGCAAGGTGAGCGTCCCACCCTGTCGCCCTGCCCCATCTTGGTCTTATTTTCCCTTCCTCAGAAATTCAGCACTTTTACTAAGAACTCATCTCATCGACTTTCTTGGGAGCAGGTGAGGAATTCCTCATCTCACCTTTTCCACTTATAAAACCCAGACACGTGCTTCTTCTCCTCAGCCCACCAGGACTGGTCAGGCAGGAAGCCTAACCCCAGCTTGTGGGGTTCAGTTTCTGTCTCCAAGATGGCTCAGATCTACCGCATTTTAAGCTTGCGATTGCCTATGGTGGGGTATCTAAGCCCTGCTGACCAGTTTCAGGGCAGAGCCCCTCTTCTGTCCCATTTCTTGTTCAGTGGGCTGAGGTTGAGCCCAAAGAGAGAATGTGAGTCGATCCAGCACTGGCCTGTGTGACCCGCGTATGACCACTGCCCACGGCCTGTATTTCTCAGCCTTTTGGAAGAAAAAAATAAACTAAACTTCCATTCTTCTCAACGAGAAGTACAATCAGGTATGAGACTCTGTCAAGGAGGGGTGAGCTCTGCAGGGGTCACAAACCTTTGTAAGAATTAAGATGTTTTGCCTTCCGGGGGGTGGTATTGCCCCCATGGAGAATGCCTGCTGTAGGCTTCCAGAACACGTTTCCAAAATGTGTGTAATTTTTCCATGGTCTCCCTTAACATAGAGGAACGCGGGTCTTAATGAATGGAGGCTGTGGTTTCAAGCCTGACTCAGACCTACCAGTCTGGTACGGAATTCCTCCTCTCACCTTTTCCACTTATAAAACCCAGACACGTGCTTCTTCACCTCAGCTCTCCAGGAGGCCACCCTTAGGCTGGGTTAAGGCGAGACCTCTGGTGGATGGCCTTCCCTACTTCTGCCCTGCAGTTGGTGGGGTGGCATCCCTGTCAGGGGAAGCCCTTCGCACCCCCACCCTCCCCTCCTGTGGGAGCCCTCTGGGAACCTCAAAAAAGCATCACAGAAGGGGAGACAAACAGGCAGGTGGGGTCCCCAAGATGGGTCACTGCTCAGTCATCCTGTACATCTCTTCCTTGACTCCCCTTCTTTCCACACCCCCATTTGTACGTGTGGATTTCCTGGGGTTGGGGGAGGCCCCTCTGCTTCTTCCTCAGGGCCCAAGAACCCACTGTGCTGCCCTCCTCCTGCAGGAGCCAGCTCGAATCCCCTAGCTGCACTTTGTGAAGTGTTTGCTCAGCTTCATGGAGCAGGATGTGCCTGGGCAAGAAGCCTCCTCTGGCTTGGCTTGGAACAGGCTGAGCAAGTCTCCTGCACAGGAGCATTCACGTACTGGCAGCCAGGCCCAGCCCAGTTCTGCAGCACAAGGTTTAAGGGGAAGCACAAATGAGAAACAGGCTTCTGGAATTTGACAGCGCCCCCCACTCCCCCTGCTCTCACTCCCTCTGCTCTCAGCTCCCCCAAGCATTTCTTTCTTTTCTACTTTTCCTCTCACTGCTCTTCTCTCTTTGTCCTCGCCCTCCCCCTCCTTGCGTCATTGCCTGACCTGTCCCTGGATGACTTGCTTTTCCCCAGGCTTCCAGGCAGGTACCCCAGACCAAGGCAGGACTGGAGGTGAGGAAAAAGGGAGGGGAGGAGACAGAGGAGGGACCCTGCAAATGCAGTAAGTAGGATTAACCCTTCCCTGGCTCCAGAAGGTCAGCCAGCCATTTCCCTCCCCTTCCCACCAAGGTCATAAAATCTGTGTCTAACTTTGACCAATTCCCCTGTTAGTACCAGAAACACACAATTAGCTTTAAAAGTGTCTCCAAGCTGTGGCCAGTTAGAAATTTATGGCTTTTTTTTAAAGCTTTCCTTTAAAGTGGCTAATTAGGTGTATTTCTCCAATGGTAATTTTAAAAATGCTAATTGGACTGCACTTTGCAAGGAGGGATAAAACTTTCCCCCTTTATTATCTTGGCACTGGGGAAACCTGGACGAGACTGACACAGCCTGCGCTGAGTGCAGCCTCCAAGGACAGCCCAGGCACCGGCCTTTTATGGCTCCAGCAATGGGAGGGGCCTAGGGAGGTGGGTTTTCTGTATTCCAGCAGCTTCCTGGGAGGAGGATGCAGTGCAGCTTGTCTGGAGAGGGTGGCCAGGGCAGAAGAGCAGCGGTGGTTCACCCGCCAGGGTGCAGGGGTGTCCCAACACCCAGTCCGAGGGTGCACCTGAGAGGACCCTGGACAGTGGCTTCCACAGGAGACGGACAGGTGGGGTGGGTGCCTGGAGGGTTCCCCCCAGTCGGCCCTCCTACCCTTCAGCCAGGAAGTTGCCCTACACAAAACTGACAGCTGCCAATCTCAGGCTGGCACAGTAGGAGGCTCTTAATTCCAAGGACAAGTCCACATCCCCTGGAAAGGGAGCACAGCCCAAGGCATATGGGAAAGGCACTTTGCAGGGAGTTGGGGGGATGGTGGTGCCACCAACTTCCTGACTTGCTGGTCAGGGTCCAAGTTACGTAGGATTTGGGTAGAAAGGAAGGACAAAGACAGAAGGATGGAGAAGAAAGACCTCAGCTGGACAGGCTGATGCCTGCAGATAGTGTCCCTCCACCCCTCCTAGCTGGATAGTCAGTGACTCCCCAGCTGAGCTCCCTCTTCCGCCCCTCCAATCACAGCTTGTCTTGGGACTTGGGAGTTGGCAGTGGGTTTCTTAGTGCTGCCTTCTTTCCAGACGGAGTCAGAGATGGGGCGAAACATAGGAAATCTGGCACTACCAGGCAAAATGGTATGTGAATCCACAGCTTGGCATTGGCAAGGTGGGGGCCTGGAGAAGCTGGAAGAGAGGGCCACCATTCTCTTGGAGCTGGAAAGTCCACTGAGACCCTGCTGAAGTAGAAATGTGCGTTCCTTCCTTTCCATGTCTTGGCTGTTCTCCTTGGCGCTGCTGAAACGGAACTGCAGCAAGAGCATCAGGCCGATCTGACTCTGTGGATTAGAAGCAAAGGGCGTGTTCCAGAGATGGCCTGGTGGTGCCTGGGGGTGCCTGGTGGTGCCAGGATGTGTCTGCTGCATTCTCCCGGGGAAGCCCCATGTTCACCCTCGGCCCAGATGCTGGTGGTCTCCTGCAGTGGCTTTGAGAATAATATGATTACAAAGTCACAGGACTGGCACAAACAGAACACATTCTACAGGAGAAAGGGGTGGGAGGGCCAGTCACAGTTGGACACTTTACCGGTCACTGCAGGGGGGTGGAATTCTTTTAAAGCCCGTGTTCTTGCAGAAGGGGGAGTGATGAGCCTTTAAACTAAGGACGCAGTTGCATTTTCAACATCAGCTTTTATCAAGGCTCTGGCTCAGCTCACCTCTCTTTGGCACCCTTCAGTCTCTAGAAGAGTCAGATAGAGTGTGACTGGGATTCCAGCCAGGGTCTCTGCGACTTCCTTGCCATGCTCTCTTCAAACGTCAGCTGTGTCCCAAACAATGCTCAGTTGCCCTGTCAATCAGATGGGCATGGGGGGAGCCCCTGCCTTTCCCTGCAGCAGAAGGCACATGGGCTGTGGAGGGACGAGTGGAATCTGAAGTGGGAAGCCTTGCACTTCTCTGCTGAGGAGCGAGGGAGCCCAGGAGCCGAGGAGCCTTGCTTCACCTTGAAAGTTCTGGTGGGTTGGGAAAAAGCAAATGGTGAAGGGCACACATTGGGCAAAATGGAAATATAGACGACATAATTGTTTCCAGAATGACACAGTTGATGGACTCGGGCATCTAGCACGGGGCTGGAAGAGGCACCCCGCAGAGGATGGCCTTTGTTTGTCTTCCCAGCAGCCCTTCCTGGGTAACAGCCAGAGAACATGAGCACAGCTCAGAATCTCATAAGGAACTCCGAGCCACTGAAGGTGCTGGAGGAGCAGGGATGATAAATGCTCTTAATTTGAAGCGACTTCATGATCCATTTTCCTGTCTTCTGCTTCTGCAAGGCCGAGGCATCAGGGAAGCCAGGATCTCTTGGGTGTAGGAGGGCCTGTTTGCAGTCTCACCTTTAGAGGTTTCTTGGGCCACCTCATTCATCCATCTTTTGGGGTTTCCAGAGCTTAGCTTTTTGAATCCTCTGTCCAGTGAGGTGATAATACCCAGTTTAGAGAGTTATTTTGAGGATTAAGAGAGCTAGTGTGTGGCCAGGGGCTCTGGACCAGGTCCGGGGCTTGGAAAGCATTCACTCAGTGCTATTTCCCTCCCCGCTGTGAGCCCAGCAGCCAATACATCTGCAACTGGACATGGGGCATTGGGGAATATTTCACTCAGTTGGAGCCAGAAAGGAGACAGAATGGGAAGAAGAGCCAGGTGTTAGACAGACCTGACACAAATCCTTCTCCACGGGGGTTTCCGATGGACTGTTAGGGTGGGGTCTCACAAGATGGGCTATGGGAACTTCACGGATTTGGGAGGCAGACAAACCTATTTTTGATCTCAGCTTTATGGTCAACTAGCTGCGTGACTTTGGGCTCAAACCGCTGTGCTTCTTGATAAGCACCCACATGTGGAAGAATTAAACTTCACTCTGGGTGCAAAGTACCTGGCAGCACAGGTATTCTATGCTAATTCCCTCCCTGTCCTCCTCCCTGAGGTAGGCAATCTGTTAGGTTTGGATCAGACATCCAATGTTCTGCAGCAAGTCAAATCTTGGGGTCCCTCTTCTGCTACGCTAAGTGAAACAAGCCCATCGCAGAGGCCAACTCCTGTCTGACTGCACTCGTGTGCCCCTGCCTCACCCACCCACAGAGGCAGAAAATGGGATGCTGCTGGCCAGGGACTGGGGGGCCAGGGGGTAGGAGTGGTGGGTTGGTGGCTGGAGTTCCACTTGTTAGAAAAGGCTTTCTAGAGGTGAAGGTGTAACTAGGTAATCAGGCAGGTTTGGGGGTCCCGGGGTGCCCCGTGCCCTGCCCCCTAACAATGGCACAACAAGGTGGATGTGCAGCAGAAGCATACCTAAAAATGGCTAAGATGACCCCTTTTTATTGTGGATATTTTAGCCAGTGTGTTTTAAAGAAGTGAGTGCTCTCGTTCCTGTTTGAGTAGTTGGAAGGGAAGAGCCTTTTGCTGTGCTGGGGTTTCTCGAAGCACAGGGGGCTCTGTGGCTGCAGGTTAGCTGAAGGGGCTAACTCAGGCAGCCCAAGTCTAAGAATAAGTGCCAAGGAGCAACTGGGGACAAGCCCCGGAGGAGATTGTGTACATGAGCCAAATAAGAGACTTGGAAAGAGCTGGGCCTCCTTCCACCAGAGCAGCATCTTCTGGAATCTACTAGCTCACAGTCTCATGGCGGAGATAAGCAAGCCAAGAGACATTGTAAGGCCAGGTGTGAGACCCAGAACACAGAAAACACATCCATCTGAGGAAACCGAAATTTTGGGATTCCCCCACACCCCAAACTAGGTGGGTGCTGGACACTTTGGGGGAGAGAGATTAGCAGGCCATTGGTTGACACTGTTTGTTCTAGAGGTTGGCAGATGATGCACCAACCAGTTTCAGACCACCCTCTCTAATTTTGTTCAACCCGCAAGCTGAAAGTAATTTAAACATTATTTAATGGTTTTGAAAAAACCCAAAAGAAGAATATTTCATGACAGATGAAAATTACACTACATTTGAATTTTAGTGTACAAACATTTTATTGAAATTCAAACCATACTCATTTGTTTACATATTGTCTGTGATGCTTCGCTGCTGCAAAGACAAAGTTGAGGCTTGGGGACAGATAATACTGCAAAACTGAAAATATTTTGTATCTCGCCTTTATAGAAAAATTTGCTCACCTCAGTTTGGTTCAGTATTTTATCAGATTGTGGGTTACAACCTGTGAGTGAGTCATGAGTCAACTTTGTAGGACATGGTCAGCGTTAAGAGTCAAAATCACCAAAGCATGCATAGGTGAGGCTTCTTTTGCTTGTTGTCAAGCTGTTTCTCTTCCAACATTGTTTTCTTTCCTTAACTGTCTTTCCAGTTCAGTAGCTGTGTATACAGTCCATCAGGAAATGAGATGCTTTTCTTATTTTTAAAAAAGACTTATTTACTTATGCATACAAGAACTGGGGTGTAGTCCAGAGGTGTGGAAGGTGAGAGGAGTCACCAGAAACAGAGTCGGGAGCAGAATAGGTGGATCTACTGAAATACACTGCTGAGGGGAGCAGAAAGCAAGACAGGAGATGTCTGCTGTGCCATGTGGGTCAGCTCCCTGGCAGGAGATTGAACTCCTGTTGCAGTGGCTGGTGATAACTTGATAGCGCTGTGATTTAACCCATGTGCCACCAGGGAGGCCCAAGATGCTTTTCTTATTGATGGGTGTAGGCTAAAAATGTTGGAGACTCATCAGCCTAGGCCAACCTCCGAAGTGGGCATTACTCACCCAGATATCTGGTGTGCTCCCTTCAGCTACCTCTGCTGAGAGGTGCCTGCCCCACAGCCCTGGCTCACCTCGCTGGTTGGTACAGGATTCCCTGTTCCACTTCTATGCCCACTGCACTGTTGTCCTCCTTGCCCACAGTATGGCACCTGACTGCAGGCTGTCTGTTGCCTGTTTCCACCCATTTGTCATCTACTTTCCAGAGGGCAGTGAATGAGGAATGTTCACTGTCAGGTGTGAAGAGATAAGCAAGCAAGACCAGGCCCTAGGGCATGCAGCTCCCCTCCTGCCCCTCCACTGACAACTGATCCGGAGCAAGGGAGGATGGTGCTTCAGTGAGGTGGCAAGAAGCAAGCTTGGAGAAGGCTTTGTGTTGACAAACATATTGTCAAAAGTGTCACGGATATAATTGAAAAACATCAATAGCGATCAATAGCAACAAATCACTGGTCCCATTAAAAGAGAAGAGAAAAATCAAGCATGGAGGAAATGAAGGGGAAGAATCTGTAGGGAATGGAAACATCATTACCGCCCTCTCCCTCTTTCCTTCCCCTCCCCACTCCAGACTTCACTCTTTGTCCATTTTCCTTTCTCTTTTGCTCTTTCACCTGCTCATCACTGCTAATTTTTCTTTATACAATGGAAGGAAAACCATTGATTTGTATGAGAGCATTTGCCTTCGTCCTAGAGGCAGAATTAGAGCACAGCTACCTGCTTTCCCTTCCTGTCCCCAGCCATACCCCATGTGTCTGTTGAATTTTAAGCAGTAAGAGTGGAACAGTGCTTAGCCAAGCTTCAAATCCTCAAAACTCTTAACTATAGACTTCTTCCACAAAGGCCTTAGGAGTCAGATAGCAATGGCCTAATTACCATGTGATTTGCTTTGTCTAAAGCAGACTGGGACAGACCTTAAAAGCTAAGCTGGGTTGGACCCATCTTGATTTAGATACTTCTGGAAGGCCAAAAGGCACTGTGTTCAGCAGGAGACTTTCAATTTTCCCATCATGGAGGGTCACATATTGCACCATCCTGTAAGTCAGGTGCAACTGATAGGTAAGGATTCCAAGAATTAGAAATGAATATGTCCTTTAGTCCAGACACTGATTGACCTCTAGGGTAAAAAAGTTGGGGGGCAGGGTGAATGAGACATGATGGACAATGAAGAGAACCATTTTTAGGTTCTGGTTACTTTAGAATCTGAGAAAGGGTAAGATCTTTTTTTAATTAAATGAAACCAACAGCAGCAGTGGGAAGGCTTGGTGCCAGTTGTAGGATTATAGGTGTCAAGGAGAACCCAGGCATGAGAGGGTACATTTGGCTGGGTGCTTGGAAGTGGCTGATCATGAAGAGTCTTTCAGTGATAAGAATCGCTAATTCTAAATCAACTCAAAGTCTTCAACATGAGCAACAGTGGATTAGGGAATTTTATCCAAATAAACCAGAATGACCAAGAAGGGAGACTTTAGAGGATGAGTGTCAGGCAGCCGCAGTAAAGGAAGTATAGATAAGGAGGTAGATAAGGGACCCACAAGGAAAAGCAGGATCCAAGGCGGGGTGGGGGGGGGGGTGGGAGCAAACTAGCCTTCCTGGGGAAGCAGCAATAACATATTGGGTATGAGCCAGAGTACAGAGTAACAGATGGGTTCTCATTCTCTCTCTCTCTCTCTCTCTCTCTCTCTCTCTCTCTCTCTCTCTCTCTCTCTCACACACACCACACACACATACCACACACACACACCACACACACACACACACACACTTATTTTATCCATCCATTGTATTGGTTGTTTATTACATGCCAGACATTTTTCTGCACATTAGGAATTTAGATTCTCAAGATACAGAAATAAAATATCTGCCCTCAAGGAATTTGTGAGCTAAAGCATTACGTCATCCCTTATCTGCCGGACAAAGCCTATATCCTGTGATTTCTAATTTTGTCTTGAAACAATTTCATCATTTAATTGGCTAATGTGTAGTTTTAGGGAACATCAGGGAGCAGGGGCCTAGGGAGAGGCAAAGGAGGCAGCCCTGATCCTAAGCGCAGGCCCTCTAGGGAGGGGGTGTAAGGGTGGGAGGAACCTGGTTCTTTAACAGTGGAAATTGCTAAAGACAATGCCCAAGAGCCTTCAGATGAGAGGCCCCTTTTGTCATTTAATTTCAGAGCATTTCAGGCAGTTCTCTGGATGTTAGGTGCTGCCTTATAGCCCTGGTCTGAGTGTGAGATGTCAGGAGAAGGAATTGGTCTTACACAGTGAGAAAGCCAATGTTCTTTGAGGCCAGAAGAGAAGCAGGGATTCCCCACACAGTGGTGATAACTCTCAGAGAGCACTTGTGAATTTCTAATGTGGCCAAAATGGTATCCAGTAACATTCCTTTGCAGAACTTAAAACCCTTCATTGCCCTGGTATCACCAGTAGGACACATTGGTTCCTGTGTGTCTGAGGCACTGAATTGCATTTAAATTTGTTTTACAGTTGAGGTTTTTCCCTTCATGTCTATTGGAAAATGCCCTGAGCACATATTGAATATCAGTGTGGGAGTAGGGAAATTATGGCAGCAGCTCATAAAGTGGTTAAAAGTCTTTTAGACAGGCATCATCCATCCACCCATCCAACCAACCAGTTAACCAACCAACTAAGCAGTCAATCAATTCTCCAAGCACTTATCCTACCAGTTAGTCAACTAACCAACCAATCAGCCAACCAGCTAGCCAACCAACCAATCAACTGACCAACCAACCTACCTACCTACCAACTACCCCATGAATCAAACACTCAACCAACCAGTCAATCAACTAACCAACCAATAAACCATCCAACCAAACAACTAACCAACCAACGATCCCATGAACCAACCCACCAACCAACCATCCAGCCAAACAAAACTAAACAACCAACCATCCATTGGTGTACCTGTGATATATTTATTGGCTGCCCACACTGTAAACTAATACATATCTTAGGGATAGAGAGAATGTCCATCTTACCTGCTTTCCAAGCCCCAAATTTGCCATTTAGCTTTCAATGGCTGCTCTTTTACAAAGGCCCAACCTATCATTCTTGGAGAGCTTTGGGCCCTAATAAAAAGGAATGAGACAATGATAGGAGTGATGACAGTTACTGCTCCCAAGCAAAATTTATGTGTTATGAGGCAGAATAGCATAAGATTATGATGAACATCATCTCTAGAGGGATAAAGAAAGAATGAGGTCAATGGAGAAGACCTAGAGTGACAAGGTGGGTGGGAAGCAAAGAGCCTTGGGCTTAAGTAAGTAGGTGATCTAGGCAAGTGGCTCCCCTAGTGGTCAATGGTCTCATTTGCAATGGAAAAGATTTAGACCTGTGAATCCATAAGACCCTTCTGTGACTTTGAGTGAAGTCTTACTTGTTAAAGAGCCAACCTACTGAGCTGTCTTGCTGCCCTCAGTTCTCTTCTTTCCTTGTTGCCACATTTCTTTTCCTTTCTAGATATCACAAGTCAACGTAGCCCTTCCTCCAGCTGTTTTTCCTACAGGGTGTCCACTTTATATATAGCTAGCATTATCCTCTAAGCCAGTGCTGTCCCAGAGAACTTTTGGTGATGATGATAGTGTTCATATCTGCCCTGGTCATTATGGTAACCACTGGCCACTTGAAATGTGGCTAAAGAACTGGATCTTAAAATTTATTTAATTTTCACTTGACACCTGTAGCTAGTAGCTACCATATTGGGCAATACAGCTCTAACCTCTTCTTTTCCCAATGTTCTTTAATCACCATTGTATTCTTCTATTTGTTTCTCCTTAAATCATTGGTTAACAGCTTGATATCTGCACTGGAAGCTTGAATCTTTCATGACTACTCACTAGTACAGGACTATCACTGGTGGACTTAACTTCTAAGTCTCAGTTTCCTCACTAATAAAATGAGAGCACTCCTAATCCTGCATGCCAGGATTACTGTGGTATCAACTGAGATAAAGGATATAGAGCATTAAGTACAGTGGCTGGCACTATACAAATGTTAACTGAGACTGTGGAGAATGAAGGAGAAGAGAGAACGGGGTATATGTCCTCCGTCTCTTTTTATTATAGTGAAGCCTTGTGGACCAAGACTCTAACCCTTAGGATTACTACTTAGCATTTAGAGACAACACTGTGTCTCCCGGGAGTCATGTGAGGGGCCTTTCCACTTGATTCCCATCTCTTTGCCTATCTTCTAGCTCTCCTGATACCTCTGTGCCCTGCACCAGGGCAAATAAAGGCTTCCTGAAGCACCTACCCTGCTGTGAGCCAATAAAATGTCACCCCATCTTCATGCACACTTACATGAGTAAACACACACACACATGCACACACACAGATGGACTTGGGATTTCATTCCTTCAGACACATCTGGGACTCCTGTCTCTGGCTTCTCGTTCTCTGGATAGGAGGGAGTGGGGTGATGACCCCATTAATTCCAAGCAGGCCCTGGTTGCTCTGCAGGTCTCTCACTCTGTTTGGACTCCCCCTCGGGCCAACTTGATCTCCCAAGTGACAACTCTCAATCCAGCCCCAGGAATCAGATGTCTAAATAGCCAATGAAAGATTCATGCTGGTGACCAAGATTGGGGTGTGAATAATTTAAAGGGCAGAATAAGAGCCAGTTCTGCTTACCAATGGGGTTGTCTGGGTAGAGGTCAGGGAGAGGATAAGGGCCAAATTCGGGCCAAGGATAGAAGGCTGTGGATTCTAATGAAGTGATCCAGGAGAGGATTTGTTGGTGGTGGTGTTGGGAAGAATTTGTAGTTACAACAAGAAAACGGACCCGTTGGCATTCCTAGCAACACAGGGATGATGGGGTTCTTGAGGAATATGGCCGTTTGCCCTGCGGGTGCCATGTTTCTGTGGATGTTGCTGCTCCAGGGACCACCTGTTGGGTGAGCATCCTGTGCCCTGGCTGGTGAGGACCCCCCTCCCACCAGTGTCTCTTTCCTGTTGGCATCTTTAACGCGTTGGCCCCTGGAGTCCTCATAACTGGGATATTGAGTGTAACGCTATGTGCGGGTGTGGGGAAAGCGACCTGATGTTTGTAAAATGAGCGGATATTTCACGGTGTGGCACTCGTCCAGGCTGGAAACCTCTGTGTGGGTATTCTCTTCTCTCCAGCACCTTGGCCACCCCTCTGCAACCCCAGCCTCCTGTTAGGGTTACCGCAGCCTCTCCTCCCATGGCTTGGGGTTTGACAAATATTTTCCCCTCCGGAAGTCTTTAGCAGTGTAGCAAGAAGGTTACATGATGGATTCTCCCCATCACTTAATTGAAGCCATAAAAAATGAAAAGAGAGTTTCCAATAAAGCAAACCATTACTCACTGGTGGATAGAAAGAGGGGATCCCAGAACCGGGCCTGGGAGGCGCAGCTGGGAAGCCCTCCAGTTAACTGTCTACTGTGATTATTAATCACAACGGCAACAGGGTTCATCTGCACAGAGCTTCTTAATGAACTTGGACTCGTGTCCTTACAAGGTTGTAGCCATTACAGCAAGCAGGGCCTTTCTGTTTCAAATCCCTGAAGGCTTACTTGACTGGGATGGATGTCCAACTGGCTGCATTTGTCCTAGTGCTCCCCAAGTTATGAGACACATGTTGCTGTGGGTGGGCCTGAGTAGTGGAAGGAGGGGGTGATTAAAAGTGTGAGTTGGCCTGGTGACTGAGCACAAACTGTGTGTGCCTGATGGATGGCCACGTGTTGTATGTGGAGTAGTGACAGTGTCATTTCATTGATGGGCATGGGTCACTATCTGGGGGTGAGCATGAGGTATGTTAATGCTAGCAAGTGTATATACTTAAAATAGCATCATCTCTATTAGGATTCCATAACACTTGGGTTGTCAGGTACCTTACAAGTAGGAAGACCCCAGAATTTGTTGCCCAAATTGGAATAGCTTTGAAAGTAAATAGGGGTGTTTTCATACTTTCCCTAGACCATTGCTGTCAACCAGGACCATTCCGGGCCACCAGGGGCGGTAACTTCACTTACAAGGCACCATGGATGGCAAGTGTGTCTCCCATTGTGGTTAGCGCTGGTTGAGATCAGCGCTGAGTTTAGAGGAGGCAGCAGAAGGTTGTTTTGTTGGTGGCATAAACCCCCTGGCATGTGTCCTGATTGCTGCCACGCAATGAGAAAAACTGGCCCATAGCCCCTCTCCCAGAATCACTGCTCCAGTTTCAGAGATGTTCTGGAAGTGTGTCTTTATCTTGATATTGGGGGACTCTGCCATTGCCTTCCTGAGCCCCGAGTGACCAGAGACAGAGGCTTGGCCAGTGAAGCTGAGGTTGTAACCTCTCAGGTCTGGGAGGGAGGGTTCTGATGCCTTCAGGTTTGCTCAGAGTCATAATCCAGGGCTGTTCTCTGGGGGTCTGGTACAGAGAGCCCAGAACCAAGTCTATTCTATTGTTAAAGGGCAGGGAGAAGAGCACCCCCAGAACCCCCAAGCCTGCCCTCTCTGAATGAGTTCTGCCATCCGCTGCATTAAGACAAACATATAAGGCCTTTAATGGAAAGGAACTTTAATACAATTAGGGTACAATACAGAAAGGACAAAGAACATAGTTACTAAGTTAAGCATCCAAAGTTACCCATCTTCTTGAAGGTAAAAGTCCAGCCCAATAGGATTGGCCCAAAGCAAGGCTCAAAAGCCTGCCACACGTCTAAAGGACCTTTCAGTAGAGACCCATAGAAAAGGGTCAGAAAGAGTCAGAAAAATCTGGGAGGAAAAGAGCAAAATCAAAATCAAGATGAAAGCTGCCATTGTTAACCTCCCCACGGATCTCTCACCCACATCTGTTCCAACCAGTCCAAGACCAAAAAGCAAGCACAATTTTTTCACATGTCCTGCTCCATGTGCCTCCTCCAGGTCTCCTTGCTGCTTTCCATCCTGCTTCCTTCTTCCTCCCTTCCTTCTGTCCTCCTTTCTGCAGAATCTTCTTTCCCTGCTCAGCTCCACCCACTTAGGGCAGAACTGGGATTCTGGAACTTCCCCCTTTTCTGGGGACCACTCTATTACACTATTGTGGTTGAATCTGTTCTTGACCTGGGCCTCAGTTTACCTCTGTGTGGACTAGTGTCTGCCAACAAGAATATTAACATTGGCAATGGCATTTGGGGTGGGTATAGAGCCACACCTGCTTTTTCTGTCCACCCCACACTATCCCTACCTTTCAGAAAGAAGTGCAGTTCTTTCATTTATCATGTGACTTTGCCCCTAAAGAATCCTGGCATTCGTTTCCTCCAGTGTTGAATTCCTCCACATCAGTAAGAGTTTACTGACCTGATGGCGCTGAGTTGTAGGTGGGGCTTGCAGGGAAGCCCTGCTCGGGATGCCTGGGTTCCTTTCCTGTTCTGGCTATCAATCGCAGGCACGGTGCTTCCTCAGATAACCCCTAAGAGAGCTCTCCAGTCTGCTCTCTCCAGAGGCCTCTTTCCCACCTTCTCCCTGAAAGCGGAGAACTCCCCCAAGCCACTAGCAACTAGATGTAAACAGAAATGAATCCATCTGCCAAACCTCAACATGTCACCTGATCCTTATCAGCGCCTCATAATCGCCTCCAAGGAAGATCTTATTATATTAAAATGCAATTGCCCTCTAGGCTGGCAACACTAATAGATTTTGTGTGATATGTATACCCGATTTAGTTTTCAGCACAGAGAGGCCGTTTCCTCTGTCTGCCTGTGAGCCTCCTCTTCCTCTTTGCACCAGCCTCCCAGGATGTAAATTTCCCCTCAAGCTTCCGCAAGGCAGAGAGTTCCAGGAAGGCATCCTGTTGCATGTTGGAAGAGAACCTGGTACACAGAAGGCATGTAGTTCTATCCCTCTATCCGTCCACTCGTTCCTTCATTCAACAAATGGAGTCAAGCTCTAGAGGAAGAGACAAGACAAAAAAAAAGAAGAAAAATAGCCTAATCAGCAACTATAAGAATGATCTGTAGCTATAAAGGCTTTAAAAGAAGCAAACAGGGTGTTGAGATAGAGGGTAATCAGGTTGGGGGGGTGGGGGGCAGTACTTCAAGTGGAAGGCAGTCTTCTCCATCTCTGACCTAAAGAATGACAGGAGGGCCTCCCTGGTAGCGCAGTGGGTTAAGCAACGCACAATGAAGCAAACCACAGCCACTGCAGCACGAGTTCGATCCCTGCTGCCGGCCAGGGGAGGGGACCCATATGGCGCAGCAGACCTCTCCTGCTGTGCCTGCTGCTCCCCTCAGCAGTGTACTTCAGTTGATCTGCCTGTTCTGCTCCCCGCTCTCTGTGGTGAATCCTCTCACCCCCCTACACCTCTGGCCTGTACCCCAGTGCTTGTGTGCATATATAAATAAATCTTTAAAAAAAAAAAAAAGAATGACAGGATCCAGCCCCTGAGGAAGCTGGAGGGAGGACTTTTATAAACAGAGTGAGTGAGGTGAGGAAAGAGCTGAGTGCCTCTGAGGACCCAGGGAAGACAGGACTTCGTGATTGGGACTCAGAGAAGTTTGGAGGGGCCAGATTGTTTCAGAAACATCTGAGGTGGTCCATGCACTCAGAGACAGGATTTATGGGTGGAATTTGGGGTCTCTCATCTTCCAGGCACAAAGAGCTATTGGATCTAGAGAGGAAGCCCCTGAAAATCTGTGGTCTGGAAATAAGAGGCACGGTTTAAATGAGGGGTTCCAGGCAGGGCATGAGAGGTCAGGATGTCTGGGTCCCTTTCTCTGCTCCCTCTTTGATTGACACCTTATTGGCTGGACTTCGCTGTTCCTCCGATCTTACAAGATGATGTAACTGTAAACAGGGTGTTGGACTCAAATCGCCCCTGTGCAGCAGAACAATCAGGGCTCAGCTCAAGCTTGTGATGAGCTGATAAGACATAGGTTTCAAAAGCAACCACAGAGGTCACAATGGCAGCAGTAGCCTGTTCTTAACTTTGGGCCCTTTGGTGTCAGTAAATTGAAAGCAGTTTCAATTTGCGATAGATTCGGTGGTGAGAGCCAAGTCCATAAAATGTCCTCTGTTGGTTATGGTCTTGTCAATTAAACATCAGAAGGAATTGTGGAAGAGGGATTTCAAGGCTGAGGCCCAAGGGTTCTCGGAGAAGTGCCAGCACACTTCTGATGGGTGGGACTTGCCTCCCAGAGACTGGGGAGTTCTAACCTGTGTGGAGAATTTCCCAGGTCCGCAGAACTTGGGGAGCGATGGGTGAGCTGTTTGGACAAGTGGAGCAACTCATTAATTAAAAATGAAATGTCCCGCTTTCCCTGCCAGATCTGAATACATTCAAGTGAAAACATATGAGCTCAGGCCCACTCCTTTGGTTCTCTCTGTTTCTAAACATTTCCTTGCGTTAAATTCCTTTAATCCATGACCGCCAGATCACATCACGGCAGACAGAATCAGGAGGATGGCCAAGGTACCTGGACCTTTTTTGCAAGAGGCTTCTGAGCACTGGGGTTTGCCTGGTAGGCTCTTACCTCCTGGGGTTCTTGTGTGTTACCTCCTGGGGTTCATGTCTGTGGTTTTGGCTCTCTTGGGAGGTCCCTGTTCAGCAGTGGGGGCTGACCCACAGTGAGGGGATTGACAGACAGATGGAGGAACAGACAGCAAGGGAAAGACCTGGAATTCAGGGTTGTCCTTCTCAACCTCTTGGTGGAGATTAGTAGCCTTTCCCCACTGGGACCTTGGAGGGGAAGGTGAGGAAGGTGAGAGCCAGGAGGAGGCAGTGCAGTAAAACAAGGAATTGTTATTAAAAGGGAGCTCTTTGAATCCTCCCTCTCCCCCCTGGAAAGCAGTCTTTCTGGTCCCCATCTCCTGACCCATCTCCCCAATTCAAAGTGCAACCCCACCAGTGTTTCTTTACTGCTTGTGATGGGGGTGGCAGTCTGAAGGAGGTCGGAGGCCTGAGCTGGGCCTCTGTCCCCAGCAGTGCCTTCGACAGGGTGACCTGATGTCAGCAGCTCAGCCACTCCGCACTTCCTCTCCCCTTGGGCAGAGTCATGGAAAAGCATCTCTACCTGTTCCTGCCTGCCTAAGATGCTGTGTGGGAATGTACTTACTGCCATGTAGCTGCTTGAAGGGCTCAGAAGGAAGAAACAAAAATGTTTAGTGATGGTGTTGGCTCACTTTCAACCCTGTAAGGAGGAAATGTGAACCCCACCAATCCACAGGGGGAGCAGTGTTATAGGGCAGCTCTTTGAACCCCTAGAACCCCCAAACCTGCCCTCTCTGAAGGGGTTCTGCCATTTGCTGCATTAAGATAAATATATAAGACTTTTCATGGAAAGGAACTTTAATTTAATATAATTAGGGTATAATATAGAAAGGACAAAGAATATAGTTACTAAGTTAAGCATTTAAAGTTACCCATCTCCTTGAGGGTAAAAGTTTAGCTAAATAGGATTGGCCTAAAGCAAGACTTAAAATAAGCCTGCCACAAGTCTAAAAGACCTTTAGTAGAGATCCATAGAAAAGGGTCAGAAAGAGTCAGACAGATGGACTTAACCAACCTTCTCTCCACCTGGTTCCCCACCCCTGTGTCAGAGGGACAGCTTGGTGAGCTAAAACAGAAACTATCCTTACTATTTTTAAACTGTTCTGCTTATCTCACATTGTGTCCCCTCAAGGGTTTCAGTCTTGCCTTCTCTCCAACCAAAGACTCAGTTCAGCAAGGGGAGGTGAGATTAGAAACATTTCACCAGCAAAGGCATAAAGCCTAATGCTGAGTCAAGGTTCTGGAGACTCCCCACTTGAGGTGCTGGATCATAGGGAGATCCTTGAGGGGTATCTTGGGAGGGGCCAGGACTACTGGGGAGGGAAGGAAGACAGTGACTACTTACCAACCAGTGTAAGATGGTCTTGACTCCCTCCTTCCTGGTGCTACTGGCCCAATATCAGCATTTAATCTAGAAGCAAGTTATAGTTTCTCATAGGAGAGATGGCCACCAAGGCCCAGAGGCTGCAATGGCATGTTGTCTACTTGTTGAATTCCATCTTGGAAGAGACATGAGGGGTCCTTTCAGCCTCTCATGTAGGACAGGAATGTGGATATGTGGCTTCTGGTCCCTGTGAACCATCTGTGTGTGTGGGCTCAGAGAAGGACACACTTCAGGGGTGGCGGGGCAGGGAGCTGAGAGACGAGGCAGTCACATTATGAGCAGACACCCTGTACTCAAAACAACCACACCTCCAGGAGATGTCTGGGGCTCAAGCTGCCAGGAGAGACTGCGGCATGTGAGATATGTGATGCTGTCCCATCCTGGGTCCTTGGGCCACCTGGCCAGGCCCTGGACATTAGCCATAGCTGGGGCTTGTGGAGAGAGACCAGTGCTGGGGCCTCGCCACCCCCAACTGCCATTCCTGGCTTCACAGCAAGCAACTCCCTTCATTTGACTGTTTGGCTCCAGATGTCCAAACCCAAGGACATCATGTCAGCATGTTCTTCCACTGACTGTAAAAGAACAGCTGCGTCTTCTAGAAGACCCTTCCAAGTCCAGTGCTTGTTAGGATGATTATAGTATTTTACCCGTAAGATGGTTACGCCTCTGGGCCCCTTTCTGAGATCCATTCTCAAACTTGGGATGGTGTTTTGTGCCACAGAAAGTTAGCATGGAAACTACACGCTCGTAGAGAAGTGGGAAGGGATGTAGGCAGCAGGGTCACGTAACTCCCCCAAGGACACCTGCAGAGGTGGTAGAGAAATGACTGGAACTTTTCTCTATGATGTATTTTTTTGTGCAAGTATAAAAAAATTCAAGGCAAAAGTAGTAGTTTCATTTGGAAAATACATAAATATATAAGAAAGATAAAAGAAAGTGCCTACCCAGCATGCAACCACCGCACAACTTTTGTTAATATTTCCTTTCAATATTTTTGAAGGTATAGGCTTTTAAATTGTTTTCCATAGCTAAGATTATAATATTTATATGGTTTTATATGTATATAATATGTTATGTTTTCTTTCTGGCCTATTCAGCGAAACCTTGTAACTAAAGTAATTTCCCCACTTGTTGTAAACTCTTCATAAATATAATTTTAACCATGTGCTTAATATTCTATCCCGTGAATGTTTCATAATTTGCTTACCCATTCCCCTACTGTTTTATATTTAAGTTACTTCTTATTTTCAAATTATAAATAACGCTAATATGAAAATGATTGGGCATAAAGGTTTTCCTTTCTTTATTTAAAGTCTCTCTATTTCCGACTGTTTCCTTTGGCTAGAGTCCCAGAAGTGGTGTTTCTAGGTCAGAGGGTATAAACACGTTCAAGATTGGCTATCTATTACTAAGTTGTTTTCCAAAAGCATTGTTTCAATTTATGTTCCCATTAGAAAGCTATGAAATTTTATTAAGTCTTCGCTAATGTTGTAGACGGTCCTCATTTGTAACGTGAACAATCTCAGTGTTCTAAGTTCAAGAGTGAATGCGAGGCGGTAGATATGGTGATATGAATAAACACTTCTATTGAACATGTTTGAAAATTCAACAAAGTCTCCGAAACACCCGAGAAAGCAAGAACTAGTCCAGCTGGCTAGTGCCTACACGGATGCAGCACCTGCAGCCAGTCCAGGAGAGTTGTGTCGATCTTACCCCAGAAATGAACTGGCAGCAAAATACGTTTGCCCTTTGAACAACACATGGGATCAGGGACACTGACCTCCCCATACGGTCAAAAATCAAAGTGTGACTTTTGCCCTCCCCCCACATTTAACTCCCAATAGCCCGTTGTTGACCAAAATTACAGACAACATGAGCGGTCAGTTAGCCTATTAATTTGCATGTTATGTACATTATATTACAGTAAATAATACAGTAAAATAATCAGTGTTTGTACAGTAAAATAATCTGACGAAAGGAAAATGTTAAGAAAATCATAAGGAAGTGAATACATTTGCTGTATATTTGGGGTAAACTGTATGTTGAAAAAAAACCCCATATATAAGTGGATCCGTGACTTTCAAACCCATGTTGTTCAAAGGTTAACTGTAAATGGGCCCTGGGAGTGTGCTGGAATGCAAGACTCGAGCAATCCATGCATCTGTGTGCATGTGTGTGCGTGTATGTGCATGTATGTGTGTATGTGCATGTGTGTGTATTTGCACGGGTACGTGCACGTGCTCATGAAGCATCTCATCCCGGGGGGAAGCAGAGTGCTGGATCAATGCACTCATAAACACATGTCTCGCAATAGAAAATGGGATGGATGCCCCATCCTGTGAAAATCACCAGGGTGGCTCATTTGACTCCTCTGGTGATCCATGTCAGTCCATCTCAGTCCTGCTGTTCACAGGCCCTCCCAGGCCCGGGGGTGGGAGTGCAGCAAGGGTCAGGCCATCTCCACCGGGCTTAGGGGGGAGGCCAGCAGAGATAATGAGCCCCCGCTCATCACAGGGAGGTCTGGCAGGCAGGACCACGTGGAACAAACGAGAGCGTCAATAGCTGTCCCTGCACAAGCTCACATCCAGGGCTGCTAGTGTAGGTATTTCTCAAGCCCCACTCCCCGTCCACTCCATCAGGACTGTGAGGCTGTCAGGAGGTTGCGTCAGATGGACGTGGACTTGTTTTCCTTATGTTTGGAGAAGGGAGAGTTGGAGCCTAGAAGGTGGATTTCCCCTCTAAGTTATTACCGACTCCGTTTCAGTTCTCCTGGGGCACCCTCAACCTTCCCTGCTAATGCACCGTTGGGTAAACCCAAGAGTACTGGAGACGTGGCCCTTCCTGCCTGCAGTCCTGGAGAAGTTGCCCAGATGCCAGGAAATGGGAGTCAGGTCCCCGAATTCTAGGCCTGATGCCATAAGCTGTGTGACAGCAGAAAGTCCTCACTTCCCTGGGTCATGTGTTCTTACTTGTGGAGAAGGAGTCTGGGTTCAGGGAACTCCAGTGAATTCCTTTTTTAACATTTTTTTGAATTTTTAATAATATCATCAAAACATATCAAGTTTGTCTAAATAAGTGACATTTTGCCAGAAGGAAGCAGCTGCAAGAGACCAGAATTGGGGTCTTGAACCCACATGATCAGGAGGGTCCTGGGCATGCTTTAGCATCCAAAGACAGAGAGAAAAATGGAAGGTGAACAATGGTGAGTTTGAAAGGGTCTGGGTAGCTACATTCCTGAAATCTCAGAAGTGGGGGGGGAGGCCGCAATCTGAGGAGTCTAGTAACAGATTGGAATTCTGAAACTCTTGGAGAACGTAAGAGACTTACCTAAGGCAGCTTCATTCACGTGCTCCAAGAAAATGCCTGGAAAGCTGTGTGCAGGAGTCGGTGCTGTCTCTCAAGCTTGTGACTAAGTCTGCGCTGAGAACAGGTCTTCAGAGGGATATGGGCTCCCTCTCAGGAAGTGGCCCAGCCTCTGGGAAGTCCTTTCCAAGCCACACTTCAGTTCTCTGGATCGTCAGTCTCTGACTTTGTCAGGCAGTCTCTACCGTGCAAAAGGGGATCTTAGGGTGCCTGGACACCATGTTGGCTATTGTCCGTTCCCTGCCTCTCAAGCAGGAATTTCCAAACCCAGGATCACAAATGCCCAGTGGGCCACTAAATCAGTTTGGTGCACTGTCACTAATATTTTTTTTTAAAAAGGCAAGGGAATAAGAAAATATCAGTGTGCATTGCAGGTAGCAAAGGCAAGACTTGTTTTCCTGAATAGCTTTGTTTTATGCTGGGTTGTAATGTAAGATCTCCTGGGTAGGTCTCAATCAAAGCAGTTTTAAAACCTCCTCTATAGGATGGGAAATGTGAGGGATAAGTAATCCACAGGCCCCCATAAATCTGGTATTTTTGTACCCTGCGAGGAGGCTCTGTGGCTGGGGGTCCCAATCCAGGGGACCGGCTACACCGATACCTCCCCCCACAGCAGGGCAAACACCTGTCACCGGTCCTTTCAAGACAGGAAGGGAACTGGGGTTCCACTTCCCACTGTCCCTGTTCCTCTGAGTCTTCAAGATTAAGGAGTGTGGGTCAAGGAGATAACAGCTGAGAGTAAAGGGAGCAGAGCTCAGCTTCCCACAGTGGGTCAAACCTGGCAGAAACAGCATCCAGCCCTAGAATTCAGCAAGGAAGGAGCTGAAGACACAGCCCGATCCTGCCCCAGCATCTGTCACACAGCGACCTCTGTGAAGTGAACGGCAAACAGCTGGCAGTGGCTGGTTTAAAATCCCACCTTCAGTCCACAAAGCTCAGGTTCCAGCCCTGCTCTGTGCTGCCCACATCCGGGCCTGAAGCCCCACAGTCTAGCCAATGGCATTTGAAAATTTTGGGGTGAAGACATCATCCCCCAGAGAGGAATTGTCTGACACCCCCACATATTCATGCATCTCCAGTACCCCCTCTTCTCTAGAAACAACCCATTGCTCACTGTTCCCTTGGAGTAGAAAGGCAGAATCAGGTCCCTTCCCCAAAAGCAAGATAGATAGACTAGAACTGGGATGACAGAGGGGGGTCAACAAAGCTTCGAGCGTCCCTCCCCTTGCATTGTTCCCTTACGCTCCTCCCCACCACTGGCTGTCTCTGGTCTCTGCCATGGGAGAATAATTATAAAACAACAGTGATAAATAATAACAGTAACAGCAGCACTGGCCGAGGGATCAGAACGGTAACCATAACCTAGCCCTGCCCTCCCCAGGTTGGCACTGGTCCAAATGCTTTCCATGGATTAGCTGGATTAAGCGCTGGACCCCAGAGAGGTGGCACTGTCACTCCCTGTAGCAGTAGACAAAACCGGGCACGGGAATGTTCAATACTTCATCGTCACTCAGCTGGTCAGGAGCTCATTTCCTAACCTCTGCCCTCTGCCGTGCGGCCCCTCCGCCGCCCAGTTCACGACTTGGGACAGTGCAGCCAGGTCTGCGCAGCCTCAGCTGAAACCCGGTGCGTGGCCATCTGTCCTCATTCTGTCAGCGGCTCGAGACGCCCACAGCATGCCCCCGAAGGAGCGGTTTGCAGTTCCAGCCTACTCTTCCGCCCCATGAGGAAGGGGGCCAGCACCTCACCCTTCAGGGGGTTTGGGGATGAAGTCATTGGGTAGGTCTCCCATAGCTAAAGGAGTAGAGTCTTTTGAAAGAGTTTTGGAGTGTTGGCTGGAATTTGGTGGGGCGGGACCAGGCGGAGAAGTGGCATCCTGTCCTTCTGCTGGAGGTGATGTAAGACTCGGGCTTCTCGAGGACTTATCTGGGGTCAGACCTCCTGGGGGATCCCTAAGAGGATCTGACACCTCTTGCCTCACAGAGGCGCCTGGGGGACCCATGGGAACAAAAGAAGTGAAAGGAGCCCTTCTCTCCCAGCCACCCCCAGAGCTGGGTGATTCTCGCTCCCCAGAAATGACAGGGCCCACTTCAGACCCCACCCAACCTAGCCGAGTCTCCCCACCCTGCTTCATGGCTCCCCAGCCCGCCCGAGGGAAGCGAGCACATCTGCTCTGCCAGCCGTCCGCTGCCCAGGGACCCAGAGGGGTCTGCCAGAGGGACACTGGGCTATTAGAGTCTGCCCGTGGGTCCAGATGCCACCTTTCTCTTCCAGTCACTCAGCTTCTGTTCCCCCATATCAGTGCCCAAAATCCTCTCTCTGCGTCCCCTCCCTCACCCATACTGCAGTCACAAGACTGCATTTTGAAGTTTGCATTCCTCTGTCATCACTTTCTGTAGGGACTGGGGTAGGGGAGGAGGTTGGAGAGAGAAAGCAGAGAAAAACCCAGAGGGGGAACAGAAGCCCCATTTCAACCCAGGCCAGTGCTGGAATCCAGCTGATGCAGCAAGAGACAAGATTAGTAACAAGTGCGAGGAGATGATTTATGTTCTGTGCCTGAGGATCCATGCGAGAGGGACTTCTAGGTGTCACTCAGGCTGCCCTGCGATCCTTAGCAGCGATTAGGACCAGAGTTTGTCTGGAGGCCCCTCCCTTACCTGCCTATTTGTTTAGGGCCAATGTTTTCCTCCACTCCTGTCCTGGGATATGGGTATAGAGGGGCACTGCCCAGTTTGCCTGGCCCCATGGAGTTGGGGTGGGGGTTCTAGTCTTCCCACTGTGGCTCTGAACCACACACAACAAAGGCAATGCTGCTGTCCGAGGAGGTACTCAGATTCAGCACCAAGGAGACAGGGAGAGTTCTGTTCATTGCACATTTGCATGTTGACTTTGGTCTGATGTGGCTTGTGTTTTATTGGTAAGCTGGCTCCCTGGATGATGGATCAAGGGTGGGATGCGCAGCAAAAATAAATAAATAAATGAAGCAACAGGGTCAAGGACACACAGCATTTCCGATCAAGCAGAATAGGCGTTGTCAGCCAGACATTCAACATACTGAGTGACGATGCAGCGGTCACAATGTGGGAGGTGCTGCTCTGAGTCCGGACATGTCTTCCCATGAACCCTGATTGACCCACGAACTTGAGTAGTCTGAGCGCAACTGCCCTTTGTCCTGGGATGACAGTGGTGGGTACTGCAAGGGGAGAAAGCGAGTTTCAAGGGGGCCCTGGTGTTTTTGGCAGAGGTGTTCTCTAGAAAGGCTTGTTAAACCGGCCACCCCTGGCAACCTACAGCCAATCACCAGTGCAAATGAACTGGGCTGACTCACAAGAGACACAGGAGAAAAACAAGAAGCTGCTTTGTAGGGCTTTAAAACTCTTTCTCCACCTTTTGGACAGAGCCCTGCAGCCTTGTTAAGGTGGCCTTCTGGATGAGTACCCTAGATTATGTTTTATACATCTGTCTTCCTCCTGCTCTTGGGGTGTCTGCCACCTATCACTTGTCACTGTTGTCAGAGATGCTATCTGATGTGTCACCTATTCAATTTTTGCTTTTTAATTTCCTGTGAACTGGGAAGCTGATAATCAAATTTATTGGACTTGTGTGTAAACTCAGAATAAAGAGCGACTACTCAAGGGTCTGCTGTGTTACAAGCATTCTCTTTGGCATGTAGGTGTTGAGATTTCTATTTTATAACACTGCCCAGGTCATTTCAGGTATTTTTGGTGCTGGGTTGGGAGGTAAAGATGGGCAAGGGGGGAACGGTGCCATGGTAAGGATGCTTACTTTTATACCCATCAACACTATGTTCTGAAACCTTCCCAACAGCAATGAATTTTGGTTCCATGAGAGATGCCAAGTGTTTTCTGGAAAATTATGTGGTTGCTAAGAGTTGCTCTGGGTAATTTGCATGGACTTAAAGCTGATTCAGGTAGGAAAGAGCCACCTGCCCAAGGATGACACTATTATTAAATGTTTTAGCCTCTCCCACTTTACAATTGTGCCCACGTTCAAGTCTCCCCGAGTAGTCACGCCATCTCCACACCCTCCTTTGTTGACCTGCACTTCCTGTCCTGGTCCTAAATCCGACTGTTCCTCTTCATCAGGTCCTAGTTAATCCCACTTTCCCCCTCACCTTGTACCTCTCCCTTTCCTGAATGCATGTGACACCTCTTTCCCATGTCCCACAGCTCATTTATGTATTCTGCGGTTATTCTGTTTCTCTTACCTTCATCATCAGCAATTCTGGGACAGTGGTTCTCAACCTTGCCAGCACACAGAGTTCCCTGGAGAGTTTTTAGAACTCGGAGGCAGAGATTGCACCCTTGACCATAGATCAGACCTGACAACACGTTTTTAAACTTTCTGTTTTGAAAAATTGTGAGTTGGCGTGCAGTAGCGTGAAGCTGTACAGAGAGGTTCCTTCACTGCATACCCTGCCCCCGCCTTGACATTTTTACGTGGTTATCACACAAAAGCATAAGCTGAAAATTTGCACTGCCACAATTCACCAGTTCCCTATTTAGATTTCACCAGTTTTACCTGCGTGTATCTTTACTTCTATGCAGTTTCATCACATGTGAAGAGTGCTGCAACTAACTTTTGATGGCATTATTGTTCAAAGCTCCCAGGTGATCCCAATGTGCCACTGCGGTTGAGGTGCTGTTGCTCAGTGATGGCCACCTCATTTGCATCTGACCATGCCCAGCACTGCCTCTCTAGATCCATCCCAACTTGGATTGTTTTTCTCCAGCTGTGGTGATCCATCCAGTACACCCAGTCTAACATCTGTGGCTCTCTCCTGCCCCCAGACCCCAGACCTTGTCATAGGCTCCGCATATCACATCGCTGGAGTCCTCCTCTGGCCTGCTTATACAGACAGCTATTTCCAGGGCTCAGGAATGAAATTGAAAATAGACCAAACAATGTGACAGTTTTCTGCTGCTATTTTTTCTTCCATGAACAGAATGTTCAGCATTATTTTTTCTCTCTTTGTGCAATACTGCGAGTAAGAAATAATCTGATTGGAATGCTGGCTTATGCTGTTTATAAGCCTGCATCTCCAGCAAGCTGTGCAGAGGGAGCTTTCCCGGGCAAGGGGAGTATGCAAGTGTTGGCTGTGGCCACATCCAGGTGCCGAGTGGGCTAGGCAGCTAAGGGGCCACGTACAGATGGAAAGTCCTCCTTGAAGCTTCTCTCTTTACCTGGGGAACTCTGGGATGCTTTTTGTCTAAAAGTTATGAAGGAGGGGACTGCACCATTAATACTGAAAAGGAAGAGGCTTGGGGACACATTTTGTCTCAGGCTTTGTCTACTAGAACAGCTTATGGGTAAGATGGACAACTACAAGTTGTTTTTCCCCAGACCCTGGAATTTAAGGTTTGAGATGACCACACTAGGGGTCAGGTGTGGGGAGAGTACAGGAAGATGCTCTTTTGCATCTCCATGGAAGAGACAGGAAGGTTTTGTGATTGCCAGTGCTGTGTGGGAGCCTATGATTTCCTGGGAGATTTTAATCTGAGGATTTTCATTCTCTCCCTTGTTTAAGAAACACATATGGATCATTCACTCTGTGTCACATATCGAGCATGGTTCTGGGGCCACAAAGATGAGTGACACACTCACCAGGCATTTGTCTCTCAAGATATGGCTTAATTTTATTTTATTTTTCTCCTGGGATGGGAGGTGGATCGGAGTTGAGCAAGAGAGGAAGTTGATCATTTTGATGTACTCCAATTCACAAATGCCCAGGAGCTGTAAGTATAGAACAATCAGATTTTAAAAGTCACCTTCCTTATTCTTCATGCCCTGTGGAAGTGTTCTAGATCTAGATTGGGGTATTCGTTAGGCAAATACGTTTGTCAAAAGCTCATCAAAGTATACACTTAAGATCCGTACATCTCACTGTATAAATTTTACCTATTAAAAAAATCAAATTATAGAGATAGAAAGGAGGCAGTGAAACCACCATTGGAAATAGACTTTAATAAGGAATAGAGCCCTGATTTTGAAATTTCATCCTAGTAACATTTTCAAAGATTGGTGTCCACCAAACTCTGCCCTCCAGAGCATAGCCCGGGCCATTCAGGGAATTCACACCACCCCTGGCCCGGTGTATCTGCTCCGGCTTCTAGAACATTCCTCTCATACACCACCAGAACCAGGATGGTCCTGCCTTCCCCACAAAGTCTTTCTCGATGTCTCCAGTCAAGGTAACTTTTCCCTTGATGCTTTATTACTCAGTGTCTCTTGTTTTTGTCTCCTAAAAACCTTAGCACATGCAAAGAGCTTAGAAAAGTGTCGGGCACAAAATAAGTGCTCAGTAAATAAGCCTGTTATGTTTTATGCTTTCGCTCACTCCACATAGGGTGTATGCTGTTTGATTGACCTAAAGTCTGGTGGGGGCTGCTCTGTGTCCTTCTGGTCATCAGCACAAGACTGGACACCCGTGTGCACTTGAGTCCATTGAAGAACACTGCATAGATTTGTGTCACTCTGGGAAAACATGACAGCCACTTACTTGGAAAATTTTCCCAACAATGTGACTGAGAAAAATTCTAACAGAGACTTCTGGGATCAGATGTAACAGCAACAGAATAGCATGGGGAGGGTGGGGATGCCAGGGTTCTGGAACCCTGCTCTCTGGCCACTCTACCGAGGGACCTCCAGTCATGCCTGGTCACTAACCCTGCAGGAGCAGAGGGTGACCTCAGGGTGCCAGTCTAATGGATGGTCTTTTGGGGGTCTTGTGTGGCACCTGAGGTGGGGTTGTGAGATGCCACTTGATGACAACAGCCTGTCTTTCAAAGTGGCACTCAGCGATGACACCTGCTCCTCAGTCCAGCCCACCTGGAGCCCCCAAGGCCTGGGCCCCCCTTCTCATTAGGTTCGCATCTGTCCCCACCAGTCTGCCTGCAGCTGACACTCATTAATCCTGGAGCCCCGAGCCTGGTGGGTTGGAAAAGACTGAACTTTTAGCGCCATTTATGGCAATGCACTCAGTAAGAGCTGCTAGATTAATTTATAATTGTGCTGAGGGGCCTCCCTGTGTCCCTGGAGCTCAGGCTCCCAAACTAGGCCAGTCCAGGAGGGTGGCTTTGGCCCATGGGCTTCCTGAAAAGGACCAAGGCAGGAGTGAGTTCCAGCTAGACCCACATAGCAACAGCCCCACAGGACTGATACCAGGGCCTCCTGGCTGGCTTCTTATTTGGGAGACTCAGCAGAATCTGCCCTACTGAGGACACGGTCCTCTGGAGCATAGGACCCTCATCAGGGTCTTCACGAGATTAATCTTCTCAATGCACAAAGCTTTTGCTAGAGAATAACCAGAACGAAGTCAGCAGATGATAGGCATCGATTGCTTGGCTTCTCCTTGGCCTGGGACTAACGGTTTCAAATATATTCTTCTATTCAGTGAGGTACAGAACTGCTATCAGGCCCATTTTGCAGGTGAGAAAACTGAGGATAGGCAGGTTAAGTGGCCTGTTCAGGGATGCGCCTTGGTAGAGGCAGAGCTTGACTTTGGACCAGGTGGCCTGGCTTAGGGTTTGGTGCCTTTGCCTGCCACAGCCCTGGACACAGGACTTGGGTGATTGGACTAAAGGGTGGGTGTGATGGAGGCTGGGGTCCTCCTTGTGAGACCGCAGAACCCGAACTGATGTGTAAGGAGTCAAGAAACCAGTTTTCTGCTTTCATTCTGGCCACTGAGTGGTGTGTGTCTTTAGGTGTATTACCTCCCTGCTCCCAAAAAGGCACTCTGGTACTACTGTGGTTTTTAAAATAAGGAGGGTCTCCCTGGTGGTCTAGGGGTTAAGCCTCAGTGCTATCACTGCTCTCGCCTGAGTTTGATCCCCAGTCAGGGAGGGGACCCACATGGCGCAGCAGACCTCTCCTGTCTTGCCCACTGCTCCCCTCAGCAGTGGATTTCAGTAGATCCGCCTGCTCTGCTCTCCACTCTGTATCTGGTGAATCCTCCTACCCCTTAGCACCTCTGGCCTGTACCCCCATTCTTCTATGCATAAATAAATAAAAATAAATCTTAAAAAAATAAAATAAGGAGGGCATCTTGCAATGAATGTGAGCACACTTAGAAAAAATTCCCAATGACGACAGTGAGGGTCTGCAGGCAGAGCGCACCCTCTGGAAACCGTGCTTTGAGGACAGCAGTGCGTTTTGTGTGGCAGACGTGCATGTGCGCCTGATGGGTGCTGTTCCACCTTCTCAGGAGGGAATTGCTGTCTCCAGAGTCTCTTGCTGGGAACCACGGACGTGACTGGACTTCTGGGAAGCTGGTGTCTGGGTCCTTCCTCGCTCCTGGCATGGGCTTCCCCTGGGCGTGTGCGAGGCGGTTCTGCTGACGCCCATCGCCCGATTCTTCTCACCTCCTTCTCCCCACTTCTAGCCTCCCTCGCTCTGCTGTTTCTCTCTCATCAAAGCCAGATCTCGGTATCCAAACTGTGAGCCCAACTGTCTCCGCTGCTGTAGGCTTCTGAGCAGCCGCGTGACAGTGGCACTTTTACGGCAGTAGAAGCTGCTGATGCATAATTCAACAAACAACTCAGAAATGCATCAGAATCCAAATTACACACATCAGAGGCATCTTGATGATAAACACCATCTCTTGAAAACCCACTCCATTCATGCCCATCCCTGCGCTTTTATCTTCCAGCGTTTGTAAAATTTGGGGGAAGGCAGGGCTGAGAAGAGCTTTAGTCTAAAACCGATGGCTGGGTATCCCTGAGGAGAACGTGGGTGGCAGGGCCCAGCTCCCAGCCCTGGGCCAGCTGTCAGAGTGGCAGGTGCCTGGGGCTGGGCCTTGGGGCTGGATTCCCAAAGGCCCCAGGCGGGTGGGCCAGAGCTAGTCTTGGAGGCTCCAGGCCAGATTCTAGCAGGTTCACCTGGAACAGGGAACGGGCTCTACCTTGAAGAAAGCAGAGTCTTAACTCAGTGTGGGAGGCTGTGCTGCAAGGTGCTTAAGAATGCAGGCTTTGGAAGGATTCAGTGTGGGGCTCTGACAGTCATCTGCTCTTTGACCTTGGGCATGTTTCTTAACCTCTCTGTGCCTTCTTTCCTTTTCCTTCTTATCCGTAAAGTATGGAAAATAATAGTCCGTAGTGTACAGTGCTATGGTGAAACTGACATTAGTATATGTTGTTACATCAATATTCTTATTATTCCAGACTCTTCCATGGGTATCTAGAGACCCCCTGATCTCCTCATTCCCTTCATGGACTATCCAAGTTTCCAAGCATGGGGATGGTATGGAGCTTTTTTGTATCTGAGTTGAGTCTCTGGGGGGTCTTTGTCCCCAATGGCTGGGACTACCTGGGTTGAAGGCCTTTCTTTCCACGTGACCTCTTTGGCCACCTGCTTCACAACTACTAGGACATGTCTGAGGTGGGCATACTCTGGGTTAGCTGTGTGTCTCTGGGGCTCCTAAGCAATATCACTGTGTTTCCGATAGTCTCAAAACATCACATGCTTATCCTTCACCAAGCTGTGACAGCTAGTAGGAGGCCAGGGTCATGCATAATTTGGTGGGCAGACACACACACATGCACGCACACACACAGAGCATCCCCAAACACAAATCTTTGTGTATCTGTCAGGGTGTAGGGAAGGACACTGAACTTGAACTCAAGCTACTAAGTGGCTTCTCTGTTTAGTTCTTAGGTGAACATGAGAAAATCCTGTTCTCCCCCTGGACCTGGGCAGAGGGTGGCTGACAGAAGAGGCCTAGTCCTTTCCTCTCAAAAACTCTCGTTATGCAGACTCAGTCTGCACTTGGTCCGGGCCTTTCTCTTCCCCACCCAGAAACGGCCATCAGCTTGGAGGATGATAGGGCCCCTCTAGGGGCAGGACAGAGCTAAAAATCACCCCTGCAGCAGGGGCACCTTAACCTCACTGTTCCCTCCTCACAGTCAAGGCCCGGTGGGCCCCCACAGTGAAAACAGAGCCCCTGAGACCCTGCTCTGTCATTTGTCTGGAACAACAGTTGTATTCAGCTTGCCTTGGACTTTTCTCTGGGAGGCTCTGGGACACCACTGACATTTCCTAGTCAGGCCATGGTGTCAGGCTGTGCCCCAGCCCCTGGTGCAGTCTCAATGGGCTGAAATGGGCAACTGCTTCCCCCACCCTGGCCCTGGTGCATCAGGGCAGTGTAACCTGCCACCGCTTGGGAGTCACTGGCTACCAGTAGCTTGGGGGATGGCTCTGTGCCCCAGCTCGGGGCAGCATCCTCAGATGCACCCTGGTTGGCACCCTTCATCAGCAGGGCTCTCTCTGGGGCCTCCCCTTCCAAGGGGAGGAACTTAGTTCCTCCTCTCACCGGGCCTCGGAGTCTAAAGGAACTTGCCATGCATCTTCCTTGCCTCCTCTCCTACCAGGTCCTCCTCTTGCTCTTGTCTTCTGTCCTGCCAAGTGGCCTGCGAGCCCAGGGCTGGTCATCTTGTGGACTTTCCTAGAGGCTGGGTGGCGTGGAGCCACTGTGACCCACGCCTGTGCTGGCACACGGAGCTGAATGCCTGTGTTTCTTCCGCCATTTCTAGGAGTGAAAGTGGGGTCATCTGATTGAGAGCCTTCTTGCCAGCTTATCAGCAACTGTGGTGTTGCCCACTTGCTGGAGGGGCCGTGAACAGATACTACTTTCCTCCTCCTGAGTGGGCACCAGCCCCACCCACCCTGAGGCAGAGTCATCTTGGCATGGAGTGGGCACCTGGGTCTCTGAAGGCTCAGCGTTCCCAGAGCTGGTCCCCAAGCCCCCTGGCCTGGCGAAGCTGAATCACGAGTGTCAGAACTCAGGCTGAGCAGAGGGAGGTGGCAAGTGCAGAGAGAAGGCAAGAGCTCAGGACAGGACAGAAAATGCAGCAGGTAGACCAGCTGCTTCCTTATGGCTCATCCCAGAACTGGACAGTGGGAGAAAGTGGAAGAAAG
This sequence comes from Galemys pyrenaicus, assembly GCA_019455555.1. NCBI lineage: Eukaryota > Metazoa > Chordata > Mammalia > Eulipotyphla > Talpidae > Galemys > Galemys pyrenaicus. The sequence goes on along the minus strand of JAGFMF010011700.1, from coordinate 1,205,387 downwards.
GAATTTGTGGATGCTTGTGACTTCATCTTGGGGTCCTTTGAGACCCTTGCTTCATGCCAGCTTAGTCTTACTCCCATGCCATATGCTATCCTTGTGAAAGACGACTAACTTTAGCTCAGGGAAGTTAGAGAATGTGTTCAATGTCACAGGGGTCAGCAGTGGAACAGAAGTCAGGACTCAGTTTTCTTTCCTTCCAAAGCCTCTGGCACCATCCCAACCACGAGAATCTCAGGCTGCGACACCAGGAACGCACAGCTCAGAGAGCGAGAACAACTTGCCCAGAGCCACACAGCTCATTAGTGGCAGAGCTGGGACTAGAACCCAGGTTTCCCGACTCTTAATTCAGTGTTTGTGCCATTTCCCACCCTGATCACTTTCACCGGTCCCTTCACCTGCTCCCCTCATTAGCTAAGGAGCCGGGGAGCTCCTAGGGACTGGCATCTGCTGGTGCCATCTGCACTGAAGTCAGCCTGGTGTCTCGCGGGGGCAGGACAGAGGCAGCCCTGCCGGCTGGGCATCACTTCAGAGAGAAGCCGGTCCCATCCCTCACTCGGGCTGAATGGGAGAACAGACTTTTCACAGCATACACTGTGCCCACCCGCCCCAGGCTTGCCCCTCCCATGTGTCCTGGGTCTTAGCCAGGGCTTGGAAAAAAAAATTCTGCATGGCAGCTAGCCAGGCAGACACCCAGGTTGTCAGGGGACTGGGGAAGGTCAGACAGAGATGCCAGTTAGCATGAAAAAAATAAAGCAGTGGGTGTAAATTAGTGGCCTGTGTCTCAACAGCTCTGTGCCTGGAATCTGTAATGGGCCCCAAAGGTTGGCTGGGGCGTCTGGAGTCCATATTGCCTCCTGCCGAGTCTGGCCCTGCCTTGCTGTCACACACAGCAGGTGCCTAGGCCAGTGTCTGGGCACCCCCATGCCCAGTTCCATCCGCTCTGCACTTGCTGTGGGTCCCTGATAGCCCCAGGCTCTCTCTGCTCCCACTTGCAGTCAGGCACCTCCTCTGGGGGTGCAAGAGCCCCCTGAATCTGTCTACCATGTCTCTCTCTCTACCTGTCTCCCTCCTATGGGGGATTCCTAGCGGGCCTGCTCTCCTGCAGGTGCCCAGCACAGTGACACGAGACAGGTGTGTGTCACCTGAGTGGGAGCATGGAGAACAATCAAAGCAAGGACCCGAGAGACGAGAGGAGCTGGGTGGGGCTTCCGGCAATAATCAGCATGTCCACAGCTGATGTGCAGTGCCGTGTGCGCCCTACTTAAGGCGAGCACATGTTCTTAGGTAGGGAGCACATCCCCGTCAGAGCCAGCTGTGCCACCTCTGACTGGGGGTCCTGCAGGCAAAAACCCAGGAGCTTGATAAGCTGCTCACTCCAGGAGCTGTCTGAGGTGCTGGGCTCACAATATGATGAAAAACTGGTTTCCCTGACCCTGAGGGGGTCATAGTGCGATGGGGGGCCCAACATAGAAGCACTAGTTATAAAGCTCTCAGAGGCATTCGCCCCGTGCTGTGGAGGACCTAACCGGGGAGGATTCTCCCTGGGAGGATGGGGCTGGTGGACTCTGGGCTCAGCGATGGTAGAAAGGATGCTTATGGAGACGGGAGCATTGACCTTGGGCTGGAAGAAGACGGGAAGGTTTCCATGAAAAGTGGGGAGGGTGGCAACAGCATGGCCCTAGTGCGAGGGAAACTGCAGAGGTTTTATTTGACTGGCATGTGGGGAGGGGACGGGTGGCTCAGTCATGGCAGGAGAGGGGCTAGGAATCCCTGCCAACCCAAGGGGAGCACCTTCCAGGGACCCTGCCTGCTGGGCGTGGGTGCTCAGGCCGAGGCACGGAGGCGACCTCCCAGGCCGTAGGTTGTGTAAATGACCGCAGTGTCTCTGCTGATGGCCCAGGGCTGGGGAGGATGCTAGCGCCTGTATCCAGCCTGCTTGGACACGGCTGGACCTGCGAAGTGACGAGAACAGTTCTGGTTTGCAGGGTCTCTGCACTCGGGGCTCTGAGGCACTGTCTGGAGGAGGCTGGGAGCTGGCTGTTCCCACAGTAACTGCCAAGCAGGCACATGGCATCATGGGATGCCTGTCCCCCCACCCCCCACCACCAAGGAAAGGTGTTGGGCCAGAAAATGGCTTACTCTGGAGCAGCTGGCTGCCTGTCCAGAGCATTGGCTCCCCAGGTAAGATCCTTCCGCTTGGAGTGCCCCGACTCTGATCTGCAAGAGACTAGAGAAATTCAGGGAGTGACTTCCCTGAAGGACTTATGAGCTAGGCTGGGAGAGACAGTGTCATCGCCGATTGGAGAGAACCTGAGAGAGTTCTGCACACGCAGGCACCTCACACCGAGATCCTGAGGGCTGGTCAACCTTGCTCCTCCCCTGAGCCACTCCTTCCTCCCTGCACTTACCCCTGCGCTTGCTAGTGTCACACGTGTCAGCACATGGAACTTGTGGTCCAGTAGAGCAGTAATGTAAACAAGTAGCTGTGTCCGCTGGGATGCTCACCCCAGGGGCCTGTGTGGGTGTCCTGGAGCTCCTGCACCCTTGCCAGGCTATCTGGATCCCCTTAGTGGGTGCCCTGGCCTCTGGCTTCTGGTTGGGTAGCACCGTGAGGAGCAGAGGGGCTGGGGAGGAAAAGAGAGAGGTTGAAGGATTGGTTCTGCAGCTCCTCACATTTGTGCCCCCGTCCTTCCCTTTTCCTTGCTCTCTGCTGAGTAGCTCTGGGCTGGCTGCCTCCTTTACCTAACGCCCCTTAACCTGCAGTTACCGAGGAAGAGGTCAGCTCGAGATGAACGTCTTGGAAACTTTCCCATCCGCTCTCCTCGAAGGCTGGGGAGGCCCCTGCTTTACGAGCCTGGGACACAGCACTGACCCTTGCGGTTTCCCTTTTGCTCACACAGGGGAATCAGCCAAATACTAAGACAATGTAGCAGCCAAAGATAGGCAAGGGTCAGCCCACTGTCCTCTTCAGCCTTCTTTGCTCATCTGGATTTTCCTCTCATTCCAACAAGGAGACAAGAAGCAGGGGGCTCAAGGAGGGGCAAGACGTGGAGCCCCCCAGGCAGCCCTGGTTTTCTATGTCCCGGTTTGAAGCTGGGGACTTCCGCTTGCATTTACTGAGTGTTATCTCTCCTCCTGACCCCATGTGGGTGCAGGTCTGCACGCACGTGGCTGCCACATGTCAGTTCCCACCAGCCTTTCTCATGCTTCTGGCTGGGGACGTGACTTCCTTTGCAGGGAGATAGTTTTTGGTGGGGAGCAGACCTGAGCTCTGTCATCCTGGGCCTTTGTTCAGACGGAAAAGGACAGGGCACAAGGGAAGCTCCGTAAGACTGGCGGTTCTGGGGAAGGTGACTCAAGTTCCCTCTCCTTGTCCCGTCCCTGTTTTCACTGACTTTTGAGTCACCCACAAAGAATGTCCCTGCTTATTATAGGTATCGTTTTCCAAGATTAAAAACACAAACGGAGAAAGGAAAAGGCTTTGCCTGTCTCATGCCCACCCAATGTGAGGAAGCGGAAGCTGAGCTGGATACCAGGACTCCCAAGCATGCTGAAAGGCTGGGCGGGGAGGGCGTTGTTCAGGAAACACCGAGGGTGGGGCGTTGCTGGTCAGCAAGGGGCTGAGAATCCACGGGGCAAAAATACTGAGTTCATGCCACGGCATGTTCTGGAGCTCGCTGTGTCCAAATCAGAAGTTGGAGAGAGCAGTATTGCATTGGCCTTTTCTTTGGGGGACACTGTCCCTTATAGCCCAAGCTCTGGGGAGGCCAGCACCTCTGCTCTGAGCTGCTTTCACAGTTGTGTGGTTCAGGGTCTTCTACATTACAGAACTTGACAGAGAGAAGGCTGCTTTGAATCATGCACCGGTAAATGGTCATCATCCATAGAATCTCCCAGAACTGGGGCAAGAGGGAAGCAGGTTGATCTCATGCTCCCTTAGGCTTCAGCCCTTCCCATTCTGAGCCCCAAAACCTAGAGGTCAAGACTGCTCCTGCCACAGCAACTCTTTGAGATGATGTGGACCCAGTTTTGCCCCTGATACTCACTCTGGGGGGCCCTTAGTGAAGTTACAGGGTGACAGTTCTCAAGACTTATTTCTCCAAAGGGTCGAGTGGCTGGAACCTTTAGTTGGGTGGGTGAAAGTTCATGATCAGGACCAGAGAAGATATATTCACAAGGAGATCCTTTTTCTGTACCAAAATTGGGAGCTGGGGTGGACTACTGCAACATGATATAGACTATCAAAGATGTCCGTGGGGTGGAATATCTGGGGTCTGGGACGCACATGAGTGATTGACTCACAGATCATCACTTTGCTAACGTCACTTTAAGCCATGACAGAAGCTAGCTGGTGGTTTGGGGTCAGATAGCAGCCACTGAGACCTCACTTCCTAGGGTCTTGCCAACTCTGTGAACTGGTGATTTTAGGTGGAGAAGGAAGGGACTTTGTGCGGTGAGACTGAAGCAACAGTAACAGCGCAGGTGGGACCCAACAGGTAGGGGGGCACTTGGGGAAGCAGATCCAGTCTGTGTCCAGGGGTGGGGTCGTTCGTGAGCAGGCGGGTGTAACTCCCTGATGATCCCCAGGGGTTTAACAAATGGAGCTAGGGACCGTGCAGATCCAGTGTTACAGTTAGGAAGCTGAGCTGCTCCTCAGTGGGAGTTGATTGAGGTCTGGAGGTAATGTCAGGCCGAGGAAGGGATGCAGGAAGCAGGCCCCTGGGGGCTGCCGACCTCTCTGGCTCTCTGCTAGAGACAGACAGGGAGCACAGAGCCCTTCATGTCCAAGCAGATTAGGAACACGATTCCAGCTGAGGCCATGGGGCCCTGAAGCACCAGAAAATGATCCTCCAACTCCTTTCAGCCAGTCAGCCAGCTAAGGAGACAAGATCTAAATAAACACATTTTTGTCTCTGGCCAGGCCAGCTTCCTTCTGTTACAAATCAGGTTCTATCTCCAACATCTGACCTTGGACTCCCTCTGGACCCTGGTGCAGTGCCAAATTTCCTGGTATCAGATTCACAAGCACCTCTCAGCCTTTGTGCTCCTTCTCCTGGGCTCTCTTTAGATCTGGTAAATGGGCACAGTCACCCTTTGGTGGCCCCGAGGCCAGAGAGTTGTCCAACCCGAGATGGGCCCGGCTTTCTTCTCCTCCCTTGCCCAGCTCCCCAAGTCCCCAGCTCCCATGACCCAATGTGGCCCTAAGAGTCTACAGAGCTTTGCATCCACCTCCCATTCTCCCATTCTCCAACTCAGTATACTTCACTATTAAGTGCCTGTTGTGCAAAATTTTTATATGCGTGGGATATGAAGACCCTATTTGTAATCTATTAACATGTGAACCTGGTGTGTGTGGCAGGGCTTTTCAAACTTTAACATGCATGCAAATCACCTGAGAACCTGAGGATTTTATGCAAATGCAGTGTCTCATTCAGTAGGTCTGGGGTGGGGACTGGGATTCTGCACTTCTAACATGCTCCCAGGCCATGCCAAGCCAATGCTTCTCTTTGGTCCTAAAGCCCCACATTGAGTAGCGAAGGTCTAGACCAGTGCAATTCAAAAGACCGTCTGTGAGCTGTTTGCTAATGGTCTGCAGTGATACAGATGCAGACAGTGAGCACGCGCGTTGGGAAATGTGTACAGCAACTGACATTGCTGCAACATCCCAGGGCGGGCCGGGTGAGTTTGCATTTTGATTTTTAAATTTCACTTTTTCAGCAATTTGTTTTTATGGCCTTTGGCAAACGCATCCCTCTACAATGGATTGGAAACTTTTCAGAATGGCTCTTGGCCAAAGAGAGTGTGAGAAGGAATGGACTAGATGGCTCAGACACCCTCAGAGGCTCGGAAGGTCTCTGATTCTCTGTAGCTCGTGTACAAGGGCGCCCTGGCTGTCCTGGTGGATCACCACGCCTGCAGACTGTCCCCAGCTGGGCCTTTGGCATTTCCTCACCTCTCCTATTTTCCAAGCTCAGTGCAGTGTTTTCTTTCCCAGGCAGAATTCTGGGTATTTCAGACAATGGTCTAATGGATCAGAGGAGTTCAGCCTCTGCTGATGCCAGGAAGTGCCAACGAACAAGAGAGTGAGGCGACCGGGGAGCCTCTGAACCCGGGTGCTCGAGGGCATCCATCCAGGACCGGGCAGCCCGCTGCCTCCATCCCTAAGCTGGATTTAACTCTCCTGGGGCAACCACCTGCCCCACTTCTGTAAAAGACAAAGCTGGGCTGAGAAACAGGCCAGTGAGAACGGTCCCTGCCTCGTGTGCCCACGGGGAGGGCTGGGCGTTAATGAACCCGGTACAGTCACCGCAGGCCCCCGGCCAGCTGGAGCCCCCCCAGGTTTGACCCGCAGTCACTTGGTGGCTCCCAGGAGGCTTGGGGAGCGGTCAGATGGAAACATTTCCCGCGGAGCGTATCAGCGAAGTGCGGGACAGGCCTGCCAGGCCTGCCGAGGTGCCCGGGTGGCCGGCCAGGACTCACCGCACATCTCACTTCCCTCTCCCACCCCCATTCTCGGTGCAGGGCGCAATGTGGGGCAGTTCCTGGTGCCCTTCCTCAAGACCTTTACTCAGACTGATTCTATGGGCTCTTCTGTTCACCATCCCTCAACGATTCAAACTCTATGGACATCTCACCATCTTTACTAAACGCTAATTAGGTTTGAAAATCACAGAGAAAAGGGGTTGACATTGAATAACCGTGTGCTGAATGACGTCCTTACATCCTTTGGAAACCAGCCACTCCAATGTTCCAAAAGGAAATGATTTCAACTAAGCACAGATTTAATTGAGTGGTTAGATTTTGATTTGCACTTGTGATTGATTTATTTATTGGATGACCTGAGCTGCTTTACCTTTCAATTCGTATAATTTGCTAATGAGGTTCTAGGTGGGCTCCAGGAAGACTTGTCCTTAGAAGGTATATCTGTGTGTACAGCCTCACCTGTGCTCTTCTGGACTGGAGAAGGGCTGACCTCCCCTGCTTACTCCCTTGTCCAAGACAGGTGCCCATCTTCCTGAGACAGGGACCTGGGCCGGTGGCTATGGTCAAGGAACCAAAGCAAAGCTACTGGATTTATCCAGGCTTTGGGCCCATGACTGTGGCCTTATTAGCCCTCGTCTTTGACAATCCCGTTTGTGAATCTGAACTTGAGTATACCTACTGATTGAAAATGGGGAGGGGAGGTGGCCCCCCCATGTCTGTGAACCACAGTCCAAGTCCATTAAGACACTGGAAGGATTTTCCTTGCTTAGATACCTGGCCCTAGTCTCTTCTCAACCCAGATATAAATGGGCCCACAGATTGTACAGCACAATGAATGCTCTGGAAGTCTTGTTCTCTAGCTGCTAACCAATCTGGAAATGTTTGGTGCACTATCTGCCTTGGAGGGTGGAAGATGGAAACAGAGAAGTCAGCATCTACTTATTGGGACCCCGGTCAGATAGCATATATTACTACCCCAAGTTCCTAGAGTAAAAGGACTTCTAGGAATGTCTCCTGGCTTAGCTGGATTGGTTGTTGGTCTCTCTTTCCATGCCCTAGGTAGCCCATGTTCACTCTTAGAGTGCAGGGCTGGTCCACCCTTGTGTTATTGCTTGTGAGCCTCTGCAAAACAAACTGGCTGCCTATCAAAATACAGATGTCTTAGACCTGGTCTGTATCATTCCTGATGCTATAAGATAATCTCTTAGTCATTCATATTCTTTTTTTTTTTTTAAAGATTTATTTATTTATGCATACAAGCACTGGGGTACAGGCCAGAGGTGTGGGGGGTGAGAGGATTCACCACAGAGAGC
>JAGFMF010011700.1:1166113-1197530 GCA_019455555.1 Galemys pyrenaicus | reverse complement strand
TCCCCTCCCTGGCCAGCAGCAGGGATCGAACTCGTGCTGCAGTGGCTGTGGTTTGCTTCATGGTGTGTTGCTTAACCCACTGCGCCACCAGGGAGGCCCAGTCATTCATATTCTTTTGCAGCCCAAGTCATCTGGACACTGTGTGTGTGTGTGTGTATGTGTATGTGTACAGGGCCAAGAAGGTGGAAACCAATTTATCAGAGGGTTAGATAGTTAACTCCATGCTCAGAACTGTACCAGCTTCTGCCTTAAAGAAGGAGGAAGCCAGAGCCCATGCTGAGACTGATCCTATGTGCTAATGCCCCCTTGGCATGGGTGTAGGAGAGCACCAGGAGAAAATTTAGTGTCATCTCCAGTCCCCTTTCCTCTACACTTTGTGCCCCAGCTGGGCATGGCTGTTCAGCATAATTCCCTAATTCTCAATTGGGGAAGCAGGGAGGAGGAGTGACTTGGTATTCTATCTACCAATGATTTCTACTAGTTCACTGGGAAGTAAAAGGTGGTAAAGAATGTATGAAGACAAAATGTCAAGTTACTGATTGGTGGAGTCGTGCAGTAACTTGAATACAAGTGAAAATGCTATAGGTTCATTCTGTTGCTGAGAAATGCTTTACAAAATCGCAGGTGATTTCCTGGGTTGCACAGAGCTGTGGGTTTGTTCTGGGGACTTGGGGGTTCTGAGATCGTGGCCAGTGATGAATCAGGAGGCTATGTGTGAACACTGGTCTGGGTGGGCACTCCAGAGTTGGGCTGGAAAAGAGTTCCAAAACTAGAGATTTCAGTGGAAAGGTTACCTCTCTATTCTGGACACCTCATGTCTGAGTGATGGTTCGTGACAAGCCTGTTGAGCCTGCATGGGGCCAGTTAGGGCAAGGACTTTGAAACAGTCGGAAAGTATTATGAACAGTTCTTCAGGAGCGAGTCCCAGGAGTGTGATATGAAACTGTTTGCATTTGAAGCATGGCTGTTGGGAATTCTAACTAGTACTGTTAGAAAACAATTTGTAAATATTTAGCAAGAATCTTCTAAATATTCAGGTCTTTTAAACTAGCAATAATTTCTATAGGAATCAATTCTAATCTTTTAAAATGGTGTTAATCACCAGTATAGACACTTCAGCATTATTTAGTTGAGTTGATTTAAAGTCTCAATTACAGGGAGTGGTTTGGCAAATTTGGCATATTTTGCAGCCATTATAAATTTAGTTTATAAAGAGCAACCAACTCTTGCAGAATGTGAAAACATTGATTCAATGAAATTCTTTTACAATGTATAAAGTGAAAAACCAGAACAAAACCCACCAAGAGGCTTGGGAAATGGAGCAACATGTTGTTTACTTCTTTCTATATATTTTATTTTTCTAAATTTTCTTGCATGAGCACTTATTGCTTTTAAAAGGGGAAAATGTAAAAAACAAAATTAGAAAGAATCCCAGAGAGTTTTTTACATAACCTCTAAGTCTGAGAATAGAGAGGTTTTTAAATATCAATGTTCAACCCAGGGGTCTACAGCAGCCAGCCAATTAACTCAGTGGTAAGGAGGTCTTTTTCTGAATGGGTCACTGGTTTTGCTTGGTGACTGTGCCACCTCATGACACGTGCTATGAGTGGCCCTAACAGAGCTGGTGTGTGGGTGGAGGGATTAGCATGAGTTTTCCTGCCTGCTGGGATAAATCCAGGGCCAAGGAGAACTTATTAAGGACTTCCTACATAGGATGCACCCTGATTTGAACTAATGATCATCTAGAAAAATGCAAAGGAAAATTATTCTCCATAAAAACGTGTATTATTATCTAAGGATAAGCATTAGTAAGACCTTTTCACCTAAAAAAGTTCCTGAACATAATACATAACTACATTTGTGTGGGTGTATCTAGGCGTGTATGGGTATATGTATAAGCATCTGTACATATATATGTACATAAATCCATACACACATGTATATGCACATTCACCCACATTCATAACACAAACACTCTCTCCAATATCTTGAGAGCTTGGACAATATATGATAATTGTGCAATGGAAAATAAGCACTTATACTGCGTTAGGACCATTGTCTTTGAATACAAACGACAGCGTATCACTGCAGATAATTTTGACAGCAATAACAATGATTGCAGACCAAGCCGATATTCTCTCTGTTATTAATGAGTTGATTCAGTGCCCATCTCCATTTGCAAAATGTCACATGTAGCAATTTAAAAATCTTGATCATTTTGCCAAAACTGACTAGACACGCTGAAGGTGAAATGCTCGTGGAGACTCAGGAGCCCCTACCACAAGGATCTCACGGTTGTTTCTCACCTGGCTCACTTCAGTGAGTTTGAACAGCACCCCTGCTTTTCTGGAGGAAGACACCAAGCTCAGAGCAGGCTGTGTGACAGACGGAGCTGGCAACAGCAGATTCTCGCATCTCCACTGAGCTCCTCAGCTGGTCAAATATTACTCAGACAGACAAAGCAAACGGCCACAGGAGAATCACACTCTGGCATGGAACTGTGCTCTTCACTCTCTTCCTGCTTCTCCTCTTGGGGCTTCAGAGGATTAAGGAACTCCCCCTCCCCCTCCACAAAGCTGATGTTTGCTTAGTCCAAGCACTGAGGGGTCTACAGAGGAGAAACCTGGCTTCTCTTCCCCACTTCCTGTGTATTTTCTCATCTCCATGACTTTGTTCTTTCCACCTCCACTCCACCGCCCCAAAGCAAGCAAACAGATAGGAGTGTGAATAATTGATTGAGAAAAGCTGCAGTGACTAACAGCTCTGGCTGGAATCTGTCTCTCAGAGAGGTGGAGCGGGATGATGAACTAAATGACGAGCAACCCTCTCAACTCCTACCTAGAGGGGTGGCATGCTGCAGGGGGTCCCCAAAGGAGTGTAACCACCTGGTCATGTCTGGGCCCTAAGTGAATAGTGCAGGATTCTGGAAAGTTCTTCCCTGATCTAATCTGATTTGGATCACACCGGCCGTGGTCTACTTGTTTAGCTTCAATGTATAAGTTGTAGAATATGAGATATTCTTTGCCTTGTTAATATCAATGCCAGATGCTACCACACTGTAGTCTACACACCTGTAATGCCACTTGAGATTAAATGATTATTTTTGATTAAGAGAATGTCTGGCCAAATTTGGGAAATGCTGTCTAGCCTCCTTTCTAGCATATAGGGAGATTCACTACACACTTAAATATATATAAACACCAGGGAAGTCCACCAGTAAATTCTTTGCTTGCATTTGTTTTCTCTGGACTAAATTGACCAAAGGATCACATTTCACATCACTTTCTTAAAATGAATTGTAGGACACTGTCCCTTAGTATGCAATTTAGAAAAATAATGAGAGTTCTGCTGCCCCCACCTGTATTGACATCCTAAAACCTAAAAGCGGACACGGTGGAACTGGAGATGCTGCTAGCTTGTACTGTTTCACCAGCTGAGAGACTTTCCAAGAGTCACAGGCCTATCCCCCTTGCTCATCTATAACTATGGGTAAAACCCAGCCACCTAGCTCCCAACTTGCATTCTCGGTGGTACATAACAGTCCCTGTTGTAGTATTTGGGATGTAGGAGAATTTCCATAATCTTGAAACTGAATGTGAATACAATCTGTTGTAGATAAAATTACCTTGGAGCTAAGCACAGACTCAGATCCACTGCAGAGATATGAGTACCCAGTATAGGACATATCTGCCCTGTCCTCCGTCACCTGGTTCCTAACCTGGGCTGGAGGAAGTTCTTCCTGGTAGCTCACCTGGTTCACCATGAATGTAAACAGCACCATTTCCCTCAATTCTGTGACTCCTCAACCACCTGGGAACTTGCTAGATATACACCCTGAATCCAGACTCAGGGTCTCTGGGGCTGGGGACCAGCCATTGGGGTTTTAGCAAGTTCTCCAGGTGAGGTGGATGCTCCCTAAGTTTGGAAACCCTTTGCCCTAAAGCAGGGTTTCTGTTGACTTAGCCAAGACCCACCAGAGTTCATGCCCACACGACTTATACGTAAAATCTGCGCTCTCTCCTTTGCCTCTACCCCACAAAGGACTGCTGTCCATTTCCAGGGTTCTTGGAATCTTGACAGATTTCTTGAAATCAGGGTTAGGGACTTCTTCGAGGCTGGCAACTCTCTGCTTGGCCTACGGGACACAAGGTATACCACCCCATCTGCCCCTTCTGCGCTGCACTAGGGATCTCTGGGCAGGTTCTCAGATCCATCTATCTGCTTCCAGTGCCACGCTCCTGCCAGGGACCAGGCGGGTTGAGCCAAGAGAGCTGCAGTATTGCAGGCAAGAAAAACAAGCTCTCCAGGGAGGAGTGTTGGATAAGTACACCTCCTGGTTATTACCTTGGGGCTGGGGCTGCCCTTTGCATGTGACCGCAATGCTGCAAATTCCACAGGCTGCTCTCTGCGGAGAGTTGGGCAATAGATAATAACTGTCAGGAGGATTATTTCTTTGGTATTTTGGTTCATTAAAAAAGTTGTGTGTAGTTCCCAGAAGCCCCAAGGGGAGGGACTGCTTCTACTCCTGGAATCCCATATGGGGCCAGTTTCAGCAACTCTCAGCCAATTCTCAAGCCATAAGTGAGTCAACACCTTTATATTATGTGGTGAGCTCCCTCAGTTGTGTATGGAGGGGGGAGGGAGGAGGTAGTGAAGATGGTGGTGGCTGACTCTAAGATCCTGTGTACAGATAATAAAACCAGGCAAGCGTTGGGGGTCATCCCTACCCCAAAGTCTCGAAATAGAAGGTAACATATAAACTAAGAAGGGTAATCTATCAGATGCTTTCATTACTCAGAAATCTGCAGAATTAACGTGAGAGCTGCATCTGAGTTTCTAGAAGCCTGGGCTCTAATACTGACGTTAGCATTGATGATTTGTGACCGTAGACATGATTGTTTCTCGCTTCATTGTGTTATCCTTTCCTTCCACATTGGATTAATGCCGATGATGCTCTTGGCACTCGGCTGGCTGCCTGGGGATACATCAAGGAGGAAAGTACAACCGCTATTCTCTAGTAGCCCCTAATGCAAGAGGTGGAACAGAGCTTAGACTCACAAATGCCTTGACAAAGGATGGTTCTTAGAGAAAAAGCCTCGAGATGCTGCCTTTATTTTTTTATTAATTTTTTAAAGATTTATTTTTATTTATTTATGCATACAAAAACTGGGGTACAGGCCAGAGGTGTGGGAGGTGAGAGGGTTCACCAGACAGAGTGCGGAGCCGAACAGGCAGATTGACTGAAATATACTGCTGAGGGGAGCAGCACACAGGCAGGAGAGGTCTACTGTGCCATGTGGGTCACCTCCCTGGCCGGGGATTGAACTTACACTGCAGTGGCTGCGAATGCTTCATAGTGCAGTGCTTAACCCTTTGCACCACCAGGGAGGCCCTGCCTCTATTTTTTACCCACTTCCAGTGGGCAAAAATGCAGATCTCATAAAAGACAGATCATATCAATAGTATCATAGTTCTCTCTTTTGCATCATAAGCTCCCAGAGTGAAAGAAAAGTTGCCTAGTTTAACCCCTCCCTGCATATGTGCACACTGCCTGTCCAGCCAACACTTGAACGTCTCCGGCCAAGGGGAACTCTTGCATCTAATTTATGGACACCTGTTACAAATCAGTGCGAGAGGACAGATGCTCCTTTCAGTGTCGTGTGGGCTGCGATTTTGGTTGAAAGTGGACTAAATCCCAGCTACAGGTGTATCTTGATGTTTTTCAGTGGAATTCAGTGGCTCACAGGAATTCTTATAATATTTTAAAGAATTCTTCTCTTCTTAGACCCTGCTTTACATATGGGCTTTCTAAGACCCACAGATATAAAATGACTGGTCCAAGGTAGTAAGTTGCCTTGGCTGCTATCCATGAAACTTCTCAGGAGTCAGGAGCTGCAAAGAGACTGCTGTGGCCTCCTGTAGTCAGGGACGGGTGGGGTCTGCAGAAATATGCCCTTGTAGAGAACTAGAACTCCAAATTAAATCTCCTCTTTGCTCTAAAGCATGTCTTTAGTACTAAATGGCAAGAATGACTATTTTAATGACTTGAGAATACTAGACTTGTGGCACATGAGAGAAAAATCACTTCTATAGAGTAAGACACTGAGCTGTAACAATTAGTACCCACTTGCTGGTTCTGTCATGACTCCTGAGAAGAGCTTAGGTGCCTCTGACAGAAACAAGATAATTGGAGAACTTCAATCACAGCATAGCTGGTAGAACTAGCTGCATGAGATGGTGGGGAGGGATGGGGTCAAGGGCATGTCCCGACTCACCTCCTGGTGTTCAGGGGAATTGCCCTTCTCATCAGAACCCACCAGCCACATCTTCCTGCTCACAGATGCCTTCTGGAAAGCAAAGAGGTTTTCAAATAGAAAGCAGAGCCCACTCTGCTGGCGGCCACTGAGGACGTAAGGAATCGTGTGGTCTCCCAGCAGCAGGGTGCTGAGAGCGGGGAGGCTGGGCCTTCGCAGGGAAAAGACTGACCGTGCAGACACTGTAGGAAGAAATGCTAGTTCCCAGATGTTAGGCTCTAGTGCCTCCAGGGGTGGGTGTGTGGTGTGCATGTGTGTGGTGTGTGTGTGTGTGCGTGCGCACGTGCCTTGGTGAGCTGTTTCAGTACCATGGTGGGGTGGAAGTCACATCTTACTTCTCCTTTCCTCATCACCCCCAACACTATAGATCACTCTCGCTCCTCATTTTAAATTTTGAGCTTGAGGAAATGTGACTGGAAAAACTGATTATCAGGGAAACACATTCTGTAAGTGCCATCCCATGAGTCTCCATGGAGGCGGCAGAGGGCAGAGGGCAGCTTGGGAAAGTGATTATTAGGATTGAAATTGTTTGAAACCATTCTGATAGGAAAAGGAGAGAACTTCCACCTGGTCCCACTGAACAAGACTACTAGGCTGCTGTTTATATCAGATGCAACTCATCTTCTCATCTTTACCGGCCTTTCCTCAGTTGCCATTCCTAACAGAGAGAGCCATTTCTAACGGGCATGGTGGGGGGATCCTTCTATTGCCTCATAGAGAACATCTGGGGAATTCTGTGCAGAATTTTTTTGTTTTGTTTTTTACAAAATTCATGAGGCTGGGAGAGGTGTGTTTGCTGGCATTCATGTTTGATGTAGACAGAGCAGTGCAGGCACATAAGCTTCTCCATAAGCAAACACTGCCCAGGGCCATTCCGCATTGCCTCTGAAAGCAGGGAGGTGATTAACCCTGCTCCACATGGAAAGTGGAGGCTGACGAGGGGAGGCTGCCTGAGGAACTGTGGGTACAAGTAGGACCCCAGGCATCTCTGTCTTTTCCAGAACAGCCACAGGGGCAATTTCTTCTGATTTCAGCTCAGACCAATGTCCCAGTCAGGGCCCCACTGGATGAAATTTGGGGCCACCAGGGCTGCCCCCACCACAGGATG
Organism: Galemys pyrenaicus; assembly: GCA_019455555.1. Taxonomy (NCBI): domain Eukaryota; kingdom Metazoa; phylum Chordata; class Mammalia; order Eulipotyphla; family Talpidae; genus Galemys; species Galemys pyrenaicus. The sequence continues at coordinate 1,190,108 of JAGFMF010011700.1, read as the reverse complement.
GAGACATGAGGAAGCTGTGAGATCTCCCCTGCCTGAACAGGGAAGATGGAGCAGGGCTGCTGAGAAATGGCTATCACTGGACACATGGCTTCCTGCAAGCAGAGATTTGAAAGCAGCAATTTTGTTTCCTGATGGTTGCTTCTTGCTGGAAGGCCCTGGCTAGCATCACTGTTCTAGTCACAGTGTTTGAAGGACCTTCAAAAAAGCCTGTGAAGGAAGTCACTGGGAAGAGCTGAGTGGGGTGCAAATGAGGAGAAACATCACTTCATTGGAATGCAGCCTGGGGCATGGGGCTCCACTTCAGGGACCTGCTGAAGCCTCAGCTCTCGAGCTCCTCCCTCCCTCCCCAGGATCCGTGCTTGGTGGCGCTTGGTCTACTTGAGTGATGGATAATTTCCCCCCTTGTGTGTCAACTCCAAGGACTTTTTTGGAGAACTTTATATAGTCTCTAGCCAATGCTGGCATACCTGGTGATGAGTAATCAAACTTCCTCGAACTTCCTTAACTCTCTGTGGTCTCCAAAGACCTTATCTGAATCCAGTTCTCATAACTTCACAGAGTAACATCCATTCCTATGTTACAGATGAGGAAGGCGAAATTCTGGAGGGTTCAGGCGTTTGCCTGAGGGCATGCCTGTGGAGCTGGAGTTCTAATCCTGCTTTCCACCCTTTTCTATCCCTTGACCTGGGAGGAGCTATTGCTCCCCATCTCCTTAGTTCCTATTAGCCTTTCTGCTTTCTAGATTCTTTTTTTTTTTTAAGATTTATTTATTTATGCATACAAGAGCTGGGGTACAGGCCAGAGGTGTGGGGGGGTGAGAGGATCCACCACAGAGAGCTGGGAGCAGAACAGGCAGATCAACGGAAGTACACTGCTGAGGGGAGCAGCGGGCAAGGCAGGAGAGGTCTGCCACGCCATGTGGGTCCCCTCCCTGGCCGGCAGCAGGGATCGAACTCGTGCTGCAGTGGCTGCTGTTTGCTTCATAGTGCGTTGCTTAACCCACTGCGCCACCAGAGAGGGCCCTGCTTTCTAGATTCTATGCCAGGCCCTCACTCCATACTTAACTCCATCACTTCCAAACTGCTTTTGTGCCCTCAGTAGGCCCTGCTAAACCCCCTCACCCCAACACAGACTGAACACATCTGAATTTTCCTGTCTGCAGCATCCTTCCCACCATTTTTGACTGTTCTAGGAGCTCTCTCAGCTCAGATGTCACCTCCTCTAGAAAGCCTTCTCTGACCTACTCCTCTCTTCCTTCTTGGTCCCCAAGCAAAGCAAACCATTCCATTCCTGGACTACCCATTAGGCCTCTAGGTATTTCTACTTTGGATATTGGATATTGGAGTTGGGGGCTGGGGAGCCTCTTCTCATGGCTTTGTTCTTGAACCTCCAGAGACTTTTCCCCTCCTTAGGAGGACAGTCAGTCAGTTATTAACCTTTAGGAAGATGTCTCTGTGAGTTTAATGAGGTCCCATTTCCTCTGAGGTGTGCGTTGGGATGGAGCTGGAGTTGGTGAGTCGCTAGGGCACCCTCCCAGGCAAGGACTAAGATGACCTGGATGGTGAGGAAGTGTTCCACCTGGGCCCTGTAGAGTTCTCCAGGACTCGGAGACCCCGCTCAGTTCTTCCTGGAGTAGGAGATACAGACAGGGTAAAGGCTGGAACACCAACATCAGAGGCCTAGCCAGGATGAAAATGGGGGCAGACATGCAGCTATGCCTGGGGTGGGGGGGGCTGTTTTCCTCACACACTTGGGCACATTGTTTGCCAGAGCATCACTCAGATATCTGGGACAGGACAGAGAGCTCTGTTCTGGGCAAGATTTAAGTTGTCAGTTAATGGCCGTATCTGACTCTTGGTGCCTTCCCACTGCATGTGTTTCTTCCTGGGGAAAGCTGGAACATTGTGTGTATGCGTGCATGTGTGCATGTGTGCGTGTGTGTGTTTTCAAGAGTAAGTATGCCAGTTGGAATTGATCATAAAATTATCAAATGAAAATGATATGCTTTCTGTGGGTGCAGACGCCTCACGCAGACCTGGTGAGACGTGACAACAGTGCTGTTAGTCATGGGACTGTGCTAGTCTTGGGGTCAGGGCTCAAAGACTTCACACGTAGTGCTCTTTCTGCAGTAGAGAGAAAAAGCCCAGAGCCAGCACTGGCCACCACAGCCATCACAACCCTGGGCGTGTCCATCTCAGAGTTCAGCGCGTGCATCTGGATGTCCACCAATGACTGCTAATCACAGGCTGATCGGTTCCCTGCCCTCCAGCCTTTGCTGGCCCAGCCTGGCATCTCCCGACTACTCTGCCTTTGACATCCCTCTTGTCTGGAGAAGGAGTCTGCCTCCTGGTATAAGGCGTGGTGGATCGGCCCCTCTGAAGGAAAGGGAGGGCCCCAGATAGAATTGCATGTGACAGGAGAGATGAATTCATCACAACCCGCGGCTCCTAATGAACAGTCACCCAGTACTGATGGGAATCTTAAGGAATTTGGCAGAGATGAAAGCTACAGAGCCTTTCAAATGCAGATGCCCCCTAATAAATCACATGTTGGGACTGGTTGACTTACTCCTTGGGTCCACTTTTAATAAAGACCAGGATGAGCTTCACCTCCCCCCAAGCGGGAATGCACGGGAGCCGGGCCGCCATCCTCCTTTGGTCCAGGTCAGCTTCCATGGCTCATGATTATTCTCGGATGTGCAGTGGCTCTTGTGTTTGCACCAGGGTTCTCCACAATCAATACCAGCTGCGGGGCTGGAGAGTGGGGGTCCCCCAGGCCACCTGAGCCTCAGGTTGGAATCATCTCTTATATTCCTGTTAAACTCTGGGCCCCTACCACATGGGAGAGTTTAAGGGTAAAATGAGATTTTATTAAAGCCAGGAGACCCCCCTGACTAAGCCGAAAACCTAATAAGAGCTGTAAGGGTTTCTTATCTCAGATGAAAGTTTCCCATTTTCCCAGATTTTCCCCCACCCCCGCCTTTTGTTGCTGTTGTATGGCCCCTCCTCCATCCCCTCATTTCCATGGGTGCCTCATTATTTAAAGCCTCTGCTAAAAAGCCAAAAAAGCTGTTAGTAGCCAAACCATTGCACAGCTTTCTCTCGCCCTAATGACGGCTAGTGGTCTTGTGCGTTCGTGTTTTATAGTCTGAACACAGTGACTTCAAAGGACTCCAGAGCAATAATGTGATTAGGATTTCCGGGGAAACACAAGACAAACCAGAATGGTGTGCTTGAATCCAGGTTTCTTGCATCAGGAGGTGTCCATGACCCAAACACACCAAATCTGTCACCTCCAGCTGAGCAACAGGCCCTGTGTGCAGCCCGGTCCCCATCAGGGGACCTTAGCATGTGAGAAGGGGAGGCATGTCCTTTCCTTCCTCTTGACTTCTGCAGACCTGGGGGAGAGGGTGGCACTTAGAAGACCAGTTTGGTCTGGGGGTGAACTCAGCAGTGAAGTTCCACAGACTTTCAGGTAGCCAGGGCTTGTCCACCTGCTCTCAAGGTTTTCCTCTCACTCCTGTTGTCTGGCCATGTCATGCCCTGGCTCCTTTCAAAACGTGGACTCGCTGCCTGTGCAAAGAGGGGATGGGATCCCAGTTACGTAGTATTTTGGAGATCAAAAGGGATAATGGAGGCTACACCCAAGGAAAAGTGCCTGGCAATAGCATGGATCCATGCGTAGCATTTTGTCATGGCATTGCATTATTTTGTGATGTTGCTAGTGGACACTTAAGAAATGCCAATTTGTTTGGCACTTCCCTGCTCTCTGCCGGTGCCATGCTGGCTCCTGAGCTCGCAGCCTTCTTGAAGCCTTCCATGTCACCCTATTTACAGATGGGAAGGTGGAGGCTAGGAAATGCAGCCCACAGTTTTACTCTTGGTGAGCAGCACCAGAAATTCACTCATGAGATAAGTGTTGAGCGCCAGGTTGGACACTGTTCTAGGTGCTGGGTTTCGAAGCTTGATGACTTTGGTTCTAGAAGCCCTGGTATTTACAGCTCATTGTGCTGGCTTCTAGTCTGTGAGATTGGGGAGATGAGGAATAAGACTCCTGACCTGGGATTATAGTTTTTTCATTTTTGAAAAGTTTATTATTTTAATTGAGGTAATGTCAGTGTCCCCCCCACCACCACCATAAGTATCACTGCCATGGTACACCACCTACCAAATCATAAACCCCCCAGTTCAATGTGCTCCCTTCCCTCTTTGTTCTTACTCCTCCTTAGCCCTCCCTACTCTGGATGCTTTAGTTCCATTGTCAGCTGTCATGGGTGCGTTTTTAAACTTGTCTTTTTCTAACCCTAGTTTGGTTCTCTATATTCAACGTGTCATAACATCAGCTGGCATTTCTCTTTCTCCTTCTGACCTAGTTCATCCTTTCAATGACCATGGGTTTTCTTAGCGCTTCAGCCCCTGCCAGGGTAGGGTAAATGAGCTGATGCCATTACATGGGGGGACCTGCCGTGGACCTGTGTCACCCCCCGAGAGGGCCAGCAGCCCCAGTGCTAACAGAAAAGGAGCAAAGCAGGTGTCAAGGCACCAGCAGCGAGGAGGAAACTGAGGAAACACACATGCCATGGCCAGAGGGGTCACGTTGGAGGCTGCGGGGTTTGCCTGCAGAAATTGAAAAATCAGAACCCCTCAGCTTCTCCTTGTTGACTTGGGTTAACCATTCCATTCTGTTCTCATAGAAAATGTATGCTTTTTGCTGGCGGGATGGCCGCCTTTGTTCAATGCCCGGCCCTCTGGCCCCCGCGTGCTGCCCTCAGCAGGTGACAGAGATGCGAGCTCTCCCTGAGACATGTGCGCTGCATCCCATTGGGTCACCAGCTGTTGATGGATGGTACAAGCCAGACTGGAGCAGAAATAAGTTAGGTGTCAATCTAGAAGCGATCATCAACCAGAAATGAGAGGTGCCGGGACACAGGCATTCACAGGGTGGTGTCGTTTGGCTAAGAAGGTGCCATAGCAGGGTTTTGCACCAGATTAATTAACTTACCTTCCCATTCCAGTTTTCCCAGGGTCATTTATCAGGCCATTTCCATGGACTCAAGCCCTCCGCAGTGGCCGAGTGTGTTCTATACTTTCTATGAGTAGGGGATCGAGCAAAGCTGGATCTGGGAGGCACCACTATGGGTTGCGAGAAGGAGCTACTGTCCTTGGTGTCTTTGGCTCTTTCTGTTGAGGGCAGTTGTGACACTCACACCCCCATTTGAGGGCCTCTCCTGAGGGATCTGCTTCCCCCACCCCTCCCCACCCCTGCTCACGGACACTGATGTTGCTTGGAGGGCCCTTCAAGGAGGACTAATCCCCTATCCCAATGCTTCCTACACAGAGCTGTGCCAGGAATAGACTTACATCTGAGATGCACGGGGTCTTTGGAGAGAACTTTCATGAGAAGTGGGATTCCAGCCCCTAAAGGTAAACAAACTAGCAGCTGAAGACTGTGCCAGGTCGCTTTTTCTTTGAGAGTCCAGGGCCATCACCGACGCATTCTGTCCTCCTGGAAAGACAGTTGTGCCTAGCGGCGGTCAGAGTCCCGAGAGGCTGGAGCAGGGCGGGAGAAAGGATTCCAGGAACAAGTCAAGAAAACTCAAGAAAATATCTGCTCGCAGCCTCACTGAGTAAACATGTTACATGCATTTATATTTTCTTATATTAGTGTTAGGAGAGGAATAGGAATCAGCAACACACACTCTCTCTCTTACACACACACACACAAACACACACATGTCCAGGAGACTTGGTGCTGCTAAATATAGATAGAGCAAAGTCAGCTATATTAACTAAATATAGATTTTCTTTTAAAACAAATGGATGGTTTTCTAAAAGTTATTTGCAAAGATTAAGAATTCTAAATTAGGCAGGGGGCATCACCCAAAGCCACGAACTGGACATCTTCCAGCCTTTATGAGGCCAAGTCCCAGCTGAGAAACCATGGCGACCCTGGCCTGATGCCTGTAGCTTCTCGGGTGATCTGCTCCCAGGCGGCTGCCTTCCACTTCCCCAGCGTCTCCTGCCAGGGCAGGGGCTGTGACAGCATAGCCCTGGACATGCGCACCGGTGCTTTGGGCAAAATGATGCTGGATTTTGTACACTCTGGCTCCCAAACTGGGCTGAGTCAGGAAAGAGAGGACACTGCAGCTGACTCTGGTCAATGTCAGGTTAAAGGCCATGGGAGAGGCTCTGGTGCCCTGCAGCGACACTCTCCCAGCCAGCATGAAGCTCTCGGGGTCTCCAGCCAGGGAACTGGGCCTCTAACGTGCTATTCCAGGGCCAGGTTTCATGTCACCTCTCGGTACCACTTCCCAAGGGATGTAATGGACAGAGTAGGTATCAGAATCACCCCCTGCAGAGAGTCTATAAGAACTTCCTTTCTTTGATGAGCTCATTGTTCAAAGCTATGGTTTGGGGGCAGCCAGGAAGTGCCAGTCTTTCCACTGAGGCTGCTGGAATGTTCTTCCTCCATGAACACCGAAGTCGCTATGTCCTCCTGATGGCGTCTGTTGCACCCACCTGTTTTCCATGCAGCCCTCTGGTCTCTCCCATCACTGAGACCATTACTTGTCCCCGCAAAAGGCTCTTCAGGGGGCCTGAGAACAAGGAGACTTGCACCCTCATCCCTCTGCTCCCTCCTCTCTCCAGACCTGGGAGCTCTCTGCTCACCTCCACTCCACAAGCCACATCTTGTCAGTTGTAGGGGTCTGTGGCTCTGTGTTTGCAGTTTGCTGGCAGCAGCATGGCTCTTGGGGCCTGAGGATCAAAGCAGGGGCTTAGACCAGTCAGCTTAGCACGGTCTTTATGGCCGATTTTGCCCAAGGATAAGACAGAAGTTGTAAGGATCTGTCTTGATCAAATGGTGGGGGCACCAGGGAGCCTCTCATGTCGGGTTAAAGGCCATGGGAGAGGCTCTGGGTGCCCTACAGTGACACTCACCGAGCCAGGCAGATGCAAGCAGGTAACCCCAAGGAGGGGCCGGGATGTGAGAGGAAGATGCCAAGTAATTTGAATGAGGGCAGGGGGGTATAAAAGGGTGCAGGAGGCCCCCTGGGTGATGCTGAGAGCTGCCATCAGTGGTGAGGGGAATGCAGACACCTGCTGCCATGGGGATGTGGGTCCCAAGGTCAGTGTTTCTTGAATCCAGTGTCACTGCGTGGTTCATGGCGGGCGACTACAGCTGTCACTCTGGCCACCACTGTTGGGGGACTGCGGCAGAGGCAGGCAAGCCAGCTGCCCTAACTGTGGCCTTGCCTGGGACCGCTGGCTGTGATGGCACAGTGCCCAGAGCAGGGGAGGTGTCCTTGAGCAGGCAGCATGGGTCATACCTGTGCACAGGTGCTCTGAGCCCTGTGGCGGAGCAGTCACCATGCTCCTGTCCTCCTGCTGCTGGGGACTTAGCCCTGTGCTTCTCCAGACCAGTGGGAGCAGGGGTCAGGGCGACATGAGAGAGCAAGGCCCTGGCACCTTCACTGGTCCCTAGTTGGTGAACTTGGACTTTCTTAGCTGCTTCTCTGAACACCTTGGCCGCCCCACCAAACTGGCAGGAAGGAGAGAGACAGAGAAGCAGGCCAGTATAAAAGGCCACCATTCTGCCCCTCCTCCCTTGCCCTCTACTCAGTCCTCCTTTGTTGTAGTTCCTTATGCTTTTCTTTTTTTTTTTTAAGGATTTATTTATTTATGCATACAAGAGCTGGGATACAGGCCAGAGTCAAGGGAGGTGAGAGGATTCACCAGAGGCAGAGTGGGGAGCAGAATAGGCAGATCAACTGAAACACACTGCTGAGGGGAGCAGCAGGCAAGGTGGAGAGGCCTGCTGCACCATGTGGGTCCCCTCCCTGGTCCGGGATCGAAGTAGCGCTGCTGTGCCGCGGATGCTTCACAGTGCAGTCGCTCAACCCGCTGCGCCACCAGGGAGGCCCTCCTTATGCTTTTCTTTTCTCGCAGACCTTATTAATTGATCAAATAGTGTTTCTGTGTTAAAGTAAGACACACAAACCCTAACGGGCACAAAGAAGTCAAAAAGTGCCCTGTTCTACTCCTTTCCACGTTTCCTTGTCCTCTCTCCTTATCTGCAATGGACCCTGCTGTCAGCACTACGTGGGCTCACTTAGCACCCTGCTCTATTGCCACACCCTAGGTGTTCTCCTCTCTCATCCCTCCTCTTCGGGGAGAGGTGTGTGCGCGCGCACATGTGTGTGTGCGCATGTGTGTGTGTGTTTTCTCTGTTACCACAGAGAGCTCTTTGCTACACACCCTCTGTCTTCCATCTAGCAGGCCTGGAGGATTAAAAGTAAAATAAACTTAGAGATGTGATGGCAGAATTGAGGCTACTGGAGGGGGGAGGGCAGTAGGGGTGCGTCCAAGTAGGGAGGCGCCCAGTGTTCTAGGTAAAGGACTGTGGATGCTTGCCTGGTGGGATGGCGACATACATCTGAAGAGGTATCAATAAGCCTGTTCCTCTAAATCATATGCAGTGTTGTAAACCGACATTACCTCAATTAAAGGGAAAACAAAAGGTGTCTCAGTGGAGAGAGAACTTGGGTCCACAGACCTGGGCGGGGTCCTGGACCAGGTCTTCAGCTCCAGGTTCTCAATTTCTTTATCTGGTACATCCCTGCACGTCAGGTGTGCTGTGAAGACCCAAGTCACTTCAGTTCCGGGACCACCTCTAATAGCATTCATTACTGGGGGCTCCAGTTATGCAGCCCTTCCTGTCCCAAGATTTTTGCTCTTCAGGGAACTGTGAGCCCCTATGGGGTCATCTTCTCTGGCCAGAGGGGTCCTCCACCTGGCTGCACCATCTCTGATGTTCCAGCACATGGAACCTGTTATCAGGTTCTCCCTGCCATGGTCATTATTCTGCCCCATTCCTCCACCTCTTTTTTCCTTTACCCCTTCCGCTGCTGCAACCCACTGCAGGTCTTACTTCCAACCAGTCCATCCTTGGTTCTTTCTTCCAGAGTCCCCTTACCCCTCTTTTCCTTCTGCATCTCCTTCCTTTCCTGCTGTATGGCCTCCTGCTCCGAGGAGTAGTCGCTCCTGAAGCATGGGCAGTGTGTGGCCAACCTTCAGGAAGATTACTTTGGTGACTGGCAGAGCTCCAGCTCACACTCCTCGGGGTTGCTGGTCATGGGAGAGGGAGTCTTTGTGGTCCTCAGAGCCTGCCCATGTCTCCCGGAAACAGTCAGCCTCCCTATTGATTTGCACCACCCTCTTGCTCCGTATCTACCTGCAGCGTGTCCTGTGCAGCCAGGGCTCACTTCTAGGTAATTGAGCGCTCTCTGGCTTGGTGTATTTCAAGCTCTCACCACCATAGCCCATCAACAGGTCTTGATTATTTTTCCAAGGTGAATGGTCAATGGTCTTTTTCTGGAATACCAGACATTCTCTTCCTGGATGTGGCTTTTAGTTTCATGGATAGCCCTGCCTTTGAGATCGGCTGGAGGAAGAATACTTCTTACTTAATTCTCTTAATTCCAGAAAAGAATTTAGATGACCCTTTATTTTCAAGATGAGGAAACTGAGCCCCAAAGCTGATGGGGCTGCCTTAGGGCAGAGGTGTGATAGAACCCAGTTATGTGACTTCTAGTCCAACACTCACTGTCAGTCCCTCAGGGGGCCCTGCAGAGATTAGGGGAGCAGGGCCTGAAAACACTCAAAGGAAGCCCTTCTCCAGGCACCCAAAGGGGCCATTATTAGCTAACGTTTTTATTAACTCACTGCTGAGCTCTCAGCTTATTGATGGAGCAGTTAAATGAGCCAGATGCAGTCTTCAATGAGATGAAGCTTCTGGTTGGATCTCTAGACCTTCAAATTTGGCAGGAAGCCACTGTTATCCCACAAATTCTCAAGTCCAGCCCTTGGGAATGCTGGAAAGAAGGGAATCCATGCAGGTGGACATCCATCAAAGGGGCCTTGGGCGCCATCTTCCCCAAAGGGGCCCCTCTTGGGAGGGATGAGAGCATATCAGCTAACACTGTGCTGTTGTGTGCCAGGCACGTTATATCACTAAATGAGATAAGACAGGCGTTCTTGTTTATCTCCACTTTGCAGATGAAGAATGAGTGGATTAAGCAATGTAGGAATTGCATTAATGGCCCTAAATTCACAACCCAGTAAATGTCAGCCCTGGGAGTCAAACTGAGTTGATTGGATCCCTGAGCCTACAAGTTTACCCACAGCATTCAACTCTGAAGATGGCACAGAAGAAAACATGTCCACAGCATGGGAATTTGGAGTAATAAGAAAAATTCCCATTGGCTTGGAATGTTTTTGCCAGTGTCTGCTCTAGGCGGGGTATGGACTAAATGACCCTCAGCAGGCTCTGCTAAGTCCAGTGATTTATAGACAACTTTATGGAGAAAGGAAGGGCCCATCAAGCTTGTTGCCACTCCCAGATGCCAATGGCACCCTGGGAGGGATGCATCTGGCAGCTCAGCCCCTTCATGGTGATAAGCTGGCATTGCACCATGGCCCCTGTCCTGGCAGGGAGGACAAGAACTCTAAAGCTCTCCTCTGGCAGGCTAGCTCTGGTCTCGCCAGCTGCCAGGCCTTTGTGGAACAAAGAAAGGCAGTACATTTCATTCTTTTTAGCCCATTATTTGAAAGCTGAGTCTCTATCTGAATATCCCATTTGCTCCACATGACAAGATCTGAGCATAAATATGTCACAACCAAAATGCTAATGGCTTCCTCCCACCATGGTGGCCCATCCCTCCCCATCTTGCCCTCCCCCTGGCCCTTCCCACGGCTGGATCTGCGTTCCAGGAGGCAGCATCTGAGCCATCCTCCTGCCAAGGGAAACATTGCTGCCGAGGAGTGGAATGTTCTTTCCCATCAGAGCATTGGTCCTGGCCCAGAGACCACATGCTCCCCACACACCAGGGGGTAGCCAAGGATGGGCTCAAGCTGTTACCCCTCCGTCCTGTCCCTCTGCTGGAGTAGACAGTCTGCCAGCTGCAGCCTGGACAGCAACAAGGGAGGATCCTACCACATGTTCTTGGCCAGCCCCGGCCATAGCTGGCTGACTTCAACTGGACTTTCATCAACCTTTATCTCTTTGTGATCCTTTGACTTTTCCAGGAAGTGTTCCAACAGGCCTTACTCCTGGAGATTTAAGAAGAGATGATGTTAGTAGGGTGGCTCCTCAATAAAATGAAAGGTAGAATTAACCGTATGATCCACAATTTCTCTTCTGGGTCTAGACCCCAAAGAATTGAAAACACAGATTCCACTAGATACTTGTGTATTCATGATCACAGCAGCACTATTAACAGTGATCCAAGATGAATGGATAAACAAAATGTGGTTTATCCATACAAGGGAATATTATTTGACTGTATAAAAGGAGGCAATTCTGATACGTGCGCCCTGATATGGATGAACCTTGAGGATATGCTCACTAAATAAGCTAGACACAAAAGAACAAATACTATGCAATTCTACTTATAGTAGTACCCAAAGTTGTCAAATTTCTATAGGGAGAAAACAAGTGGTGGTTGTCAGGAATTGGAGGTAGGAGGGAGTGTTATATAATGAATACAGAGTTTCCATTTGGGAAGAAGGAAAAGTTCTGGAGATGTTTCTGATGGTGATTGCACAACAATATGAATGTACTTAAGTCATGGGCTTGTACATGTAAAAAATGGTTAAAATAGTCATGTTACATATATTTTACCCCACATACAAAAGAAATAGTGTATGTGAACACAGACTTCCAAGTTCATATGCATTTATCGATTTTCTTGTTACTAATATCATTTCTAATGACAGGACACCTGTGACTCAGAGCATCTTTGTTTCTTTCAAGGTCATGCATGGGTCAGAATCTTTGACTTCAGTGTACCAGGATTGCATTCTGCCTTGGGAGAGTTGTGCTTCTGTCTACCCATGGCAAACACCAGGTCATTGATCATTGTACTTTTGCTAATGAAACTCAGACTCAATTTCTTTCTTCCTTTTTTAAAAATTGAAGTAACATTGTTTTAGAACATTTCAGACGTACAGTCTTAAAAATCAACATCTGTATCTACTCCATTATGTCGACGGCCAAAAGCTTAGTTCCCCATCTATCACCTCGTAACTGACCCTTTTACTTGACTTATCCACTCCCTGCCCCCTTCCCTTCTGACAACCACTACTCTACCTTTGTCTTCTTTGTTCATTTACTTGTTTCTTTACCACATATGAGTGAAATTATAGGATGTTTGCCTTTCTTCTTGTGACTTATCTCATTTCGCATAATATCCTCTCAGATCATTGGTGCTGATGCAAATGGCAGGATTTCATCTTTTTTTATTATTATTATTAGCTGAGAAGTACTCAGAATCATTCTTAACCTCTAATTCTGGGAATTCACTATCAATCAGTCAAAGTTGCAAAGTTAACGTGCAAATGCAAATTACTTCCCAGTAATTTGCATCAGTCTCTTCATCTGGGTGCTGCTGTGTATCACTATTTCCTCCAGAAGTTTTGAAGATGCATGAAGCCAGTGTGGAAAGGGCTTGGCCCTCTTTGGAAACCAATGGGATTAGTTCCGCAGATACCCAACTCAAGTGAGTTGAGTGCCAGTGCCCTTGTCTTAATTAAATATTGCTCCCTTCTGACACCTCCCGGATGTTGGTGAGCCAGCCCTGCCTTGTAAAGGGTTCTCTTTCCTGCAGGTAGGCTTGCAGAAAGTGCATTCAGATGAAAAAATGAGTTGAAGACCCCTCCACCATTTGCTCTCTCATCTTGCTCTGACTTGCTCTTGCTACCAAGGCCTCTGAATTATCTCATGCCTGTGTGGGAAGCAGGGAGGGAAGGAGACCCTCTGATTGACACAGAGTCCTTGGTGACTAGTAGCCTTTTGAAGCTCTCTAGCTACACGCCCCTGGTTTTTGTTTGTGGGGGACCTGGGTTCAATAGCTGTTCATACCTCACTTCCCAGCCAGCTGAGTTATAGATGCAAATAAAGGAAAGAATGGAAACAAGATTGGTGTCAATTTCTTTTCTTCTTTTTCTTTTTCTAATGTTCTTCTTGACTTTGAAAGATCAAAGGAGGGCCAAGTTGAATTCTTTTTTACACCCTTCCCCCTCCATAATAGAATACAGGAGGAAAAATTCCAGCAAACAAAATTGTTCTCAGACATCTTTTTATTTTTCCTTCCAGTGGCTTTGATTTCAGTCTCATGGCTTTAATCAAAGTGTTCAAGGAGGCACAGAAATGATTCTGTTCGACGCATTCCTTGCCTCATTCACTCTTCCTGCACTAACCCTTCTCCTTCTGCCCCACTTTCACATTTTTTTGTTATTGTTTTTTATTAATGTAGGTTGGAAAAATATTTTTCCAACAAAGCAGTAAGTGAAAACTGGAGAGAAATTTTATTTCGTGAGCTAATAACTGGATGCCAGCTCAGCCACTCTGCAGCTGAAGGACCGCTCTCCAAACCCAATTGTCTCCCTCTCCTTCTCCCTTTACTGGATTCATCCATCACTCTGGGCAAAATAAATCAAAGGCTCAATACTCAAATCAATCAATCCATCATCTTCCATGAGCTCGCAAGGCACCTACTGTGGCCACACGTGTGGGTTTCTGTTCTCACCGCAGTGAGGGCTCAGCTCACACCAGGTACCCTAAGCCTGTGGGACCTTTGGCAATCAGTGCTGGCTCTGGCCCTGAGGGTACAGGAGCGACCCCCATCCCTGGGTGTCATCTCTGCCTCTGCTTACTTAGGGTATTTCTCTCTCCTCCTTCTTGCCCAGTGAGGCACCCTATGACTTGGCATCTAGAGCAAAGCAGCAACCTTCTCCCTGGGGCCCGTTATGGCTGACTGCTCAGGGAAGGGGCCTGAACAACTGTCCACCTGGAAGTTGCTTCTTAGATAGAACAGGCTGTCAGGCAGCTTGCAGAAATAGAATACATTTTGTTCTTCTCTCTCTCCATTTTACATTCATTCTGCAAACATGTAATGATCGCTCACGTAGGGCTAAGCACAGGGCCAGTCACCAGGATGGAGGGTGACTGTGGAAGGGTGGCCTCATGCTCGAGCCAAATGCATCCAGTACACTGACTTAGGGGGGGCGGGGTTGGATAAGTATGGGTGCCCAGACTGTGCATGCTAAAATCAAGCACCCATGGAAGCGGCACCCACCACCTCTCCAAGCAGACCTGTGCCATCTTCTGTGCTCTAGGGCAACAATTTTAGCATGGACTTGAACTTCCAACTCTGCCCACTTTTGTCTATCTTTCTGTGGTTGGGTGAGGCAGCCTTTCACTCTGAAGGCTAAGTCTATAAGAGTAGCCAAGATGTCCTCTAAGGAAAGGGAAAACCAAGATACTAATTTATTTTTGGTGCCCCATAGTCCCGGAGAGTGTCTAGGATGCTTGAGCTTTGCTGCTAGGGTGAGTCCCACGTGTTCTGCTCTGAAGCCTTCTCTCTTGGTGGCCTGGGGAAGGGATGATATTGGGGGCCTGGCAGGGGTGGGTAATTGACAGAGAATATTCCACCAAGCCTTCTTGGAGAGCATCAGGGAGTCCTGATGGACAGGAGAGCTGTGGTAGCTATTTATAGATGAGGGGGCAGGCCCCGATTTCTCCCTCTCCTGCTCTCTGACACCATGTGGCACTGAGCATCTGGCCCTGCAGGAAGCTGATGTGGACCTATGTTTCTGGGGTACATAGAAATTGTCCTGAGAGCTGTTTCATTTGGAGAAACGAATAAAAGGATGTTGTGTCTTTAACATCAGGTCCCTAAAGGGAATATATTTGTTAAACATTATAATTACCCTTCAGCAGCTGAACTCCATGGCAAATGAGAACTCAATAGCAATTGAGAACTATATAGCAATTCAACCACACCGAGGCCCATTACTGTTTCTCAAATGATCCTTTCATTTAGATAAGACAGATAATTATACATCTTGATTGGGTCACTGCTCCCAAGGGAATACGGCAGTTTTCCTGGATTGCCCCCTCCCTGTAAATAATGCCACAGAACTGAAGACAGCCTCCCAACTCTCCCTTTCCTCCTTTCTCCAGATACAGACAGCGAGATAAAGCTACAGATACATAGACCCAGACATAAATAGACACACGCACACATAGACAGAGAGGCGTCTGTCTCCCTGGTCTTAACACTCGGGACACTGAGATATGTGAGCCCTTGTGGTCAGGGTGGAAGAGACCATACGCCAGAGAGCAAATAATAATCACAGTAATGATAGTAACAATAATGCCGCTTTAGGGGTATATTATCCTTTATTTCGCAAAATGTATTTTCGGGTATTCTTTTGATCACTGTCATGAATGAAGCAGCTGGAGTGGGTATTAGAAGCTTTTTTTCTCAATTAAAAGGGACTGGACAGAAAGGCCAAACGCTCGGGTGCCTCTGCCGTATCCCCTTTACTGGGCATGAAGGCGGACCTGGGAGGCCGGAGCTTGCTCAGGGCCACCTGGCCAGTTAAGACATTGCCTGGAGGCTCGACCTCAAGCATTCAGAGTCTGGTGTTTTGGCTCCTTTATGACTAAACACCATGGTGGTGACTGGTTGCCTTTCTGGAAAATCAAATATCGCTTATGTGACCTATGGGGTTCTGGGTGCTCCCAGTCCTGCTCACTGTGCCCTGCATCCCAGGCCAGCATACAGGGCCCCGACTTCAGCCCTCAGTGTCCAGGATGAACCCCACCTTGCTATGCAGCTGAGAATACGCCCCCTGAGACCCGCAGGCCACTGCAGGACTTGCCACAGTCATGACTCAATTGCAAAAGTAAAAACAAAGTAAAAAACCCTGTTTTTCAGGCTTAGCTTTTCTCTAGTACCTTCCAGAGAGTGTCTGGAAGTCAACTGAATATTCGTGAATGAACGCAGGCACGGAGCAATGATCGGTGAGGAAGCCGGCCTGCAACACTCCCTGTTACTGAAAATCCTGCTCAGCTCCTTCTGAGATTTCAGTAAAACACAAACATTCCTCACTCCCCTTTCCTCTCCATCCAAATTATTTCACCGGTTGTAACTATATTTAGAGATCCTGCTGCTGTCTAGTTATACTGACAATACATTTTCTTAAAACCGTGTTCCTCCCTAAGTGTGCGGGTGCAGTGTTTCAGAATCACTTGTTAATGGAAGCCCTTTGCGACAACTGAACCTGAGCCCCATCCCCAAGTTTTAGACAAGAAACCTGAGTTGCAGGCACTCTCTGCAGATGACAAACATCTGGGGTAAATTGGAAGCGATTTCAGAATATCTGGATAATTAAATAAACTTCTCAATTCCCTGCCAGATGGTGGATGCCAGATAGAGGCAGCCACAGCAAGACTTTGTTTTGGAGTCTAGAGAACAAGTTAGCGGTAGCAGTAGAATCTGGTCTTGTTCACAAATCCCCATGACCACTGAGATATGCTTAGCTAGGGAAAACAAACAGAGGTATGTATTTTCATTTAGTATATACTGTAAATATAAATAAAATACAGACAAACATAAATATAAATAAATAGACTAACACATATAAATAAACATAAACATAAATAAAGTGTCCTTCTCTCTGAGTGGAGTGTTCTGTGTCCAGCAACCTCCTGCTTTATGTCCTGGATTTGCCTGTAATTCCTTTCTCTGACTTTGGCCTAATGAAATACTTTAACTTGGGCTCAGCCCAGCACCGTTATTTTTATTTATTAGAATTGCCTGCTGAGTTCTAAGACCACCAGGCCCATGCACAAATCTATAAAAACGACCAATGCAATTTTCAAACACTGCAGTGAACTCCCCCTGAAGAGCTGCTGTCATCAGGATTCAGACCAAGAAGGAGATTCGTGTAGCAGGCGAAGAGAAAACCTGCTTTTTACCAGTTGAACAAAGAGGGAGATGGAAAGCCCTTAATTCTTCTTGGGAAATGTTCTGAGCCCCCCAGGAGCCTGAGATGAAGTGTCGGTGGCTCCAGCTGAGCCCCTTGTCACGGTACTCTGGGCGGAGAGACAACACGAGGAAGAAAATGTATTTGGCCCCTTGGACTGGACTCCACAGCAGGACTCACCTCTGTCATGGCAGCAGTGCACTTAGACCTGACCTTGGGAAGTGACCGAAACAGCTCCAGGTAATAAAGGAAAGATTAGGACCGCTCTCTTGCCAGCGTTTGTCCTTATGTGATACTCTTGGCTCAGAAGAGGAGCAAGAAAAGGAAATATTTAAAACATGAACTTTCTACTTTTATTTTTTAAAAACAGCATTGACCGAATGCAGGGAGTTCATCTTTAATATTACTGTTTATAAGCTGCTCGGCAATGTTTACTGTGGTTATAATTGGTATCATTAAGCTTAGGTGACATTATTAATGGTGCTGATTAAATTGCTATAAACTCAGCTTCGCCATTTACACAATGTTGTCTGGGTTTCGGGCCTTCACACTTGAGCACCAGGGTGAAATATCTGCCCAGTTGGGAATAAAATGGAACCCTAGTTTCTCACCTACCTGTCAGGTCAAGCTTCTAAGATTTGGCTTATTATATCTTTACCCACTCTTACTACCATGTCCTTTCTGAAGCATTTCTTTGAGACTTGGATATCCTAATTCCATTAGTAAGAAGGAATGTCAAATATCTCCCCTGATGATCTCCTACCCTGGAACCCCTCCTTCTTCTTTCTTTAAACCCTGCCTTAGTTGTCTGCTGCTGTGTTGTGGTCATCTCCTAGTCCTTACCCTAGCCTATGCATCTACTCCTCTACCACCTAAGAAAATGGGCACATCCTCTTTTATATTATTAATGTTTCCCTTGTGGAAAAAACAAATAACGTGAGACAATATAGCTTAGTAACATTTTTTAAGTATATAATAACTACATGCATGCTATTGTACACAGATCTCTAGAATCGTTTCCTCTTGCATAACTGAATTTCTATACCTATTGAACAGCAACTCTTCATTTGCCCCTACCTGTTGGCAGCCACCCTCTATTCAGCTTCTGAGTCTGACCACTTTAGATACCTTACATAAGTGAAATCATGCTGTATTTGTCCTGTGGTTTTAAGGTTTATTTCACTCAGCATAATGTCCTCATTCATCCATTTGTTATATAAGACAAGAATTCCTTCCTTTTTACAGTTGCATAATATTCTATCACAGGTTTATACCACATCTTATGTACCCATTTATCTATTAATGGACACTTAGGTTGTTCTTACCTGTTGCTTATTGTTAATAATACTGCAATGAACCTGGGATGCAAGAATTCCTTTAAGGGTCTGTTTTACTTTTGGTTGAACAACCAAAAACAGGGATTGTTGAATAATAAAGAAATTCTATTTTTAATTTTTGAGGAAACTTGTTTTTCAGAATGTTCACTCTATTTTGCATTACTACCAATATTGTATTTCCCTGGTGATGAGTGGTACTGAGCATCTTGTCACATAACTCTTGGTCATTTGTATGTCTTCTTTGGAGACTTGTTAATCCAAGTCCTTTGCCCATCTCATTATTTGCTTTTTTGCTGTTATTGAGTTATAGGAGTTCCTTTTGTATTTTGGATACCAACCTCCAGATACATGGTGTGCATTTTTTTTTAACATTCCTTAACTTGTCTTTTCAGTCTGTTGATTGCCTTGCTGCACAGAAGCTTTTAGTTTCATGTAGTCCTACTTGCTTGTTTTTGCTTTTATTGCCTATGATTTGGTGTCCTATCCAGGAGGTCATTACTAGGACTGATGTTGTAAAGCTTTCTGCTTACATTTTCTTCTAGAAGCTTTATAGTTTCAGGTATTACATTTATGTTTTTAATCCATCTTGAGTTGTTTCTGTGTGTAGTGTCAGGTAAGTGTCTGATTTCATTCTCTTACATGTGGACATCAAATGTTTTCAGCATCATTTGTTGGAAAGACTGTCCTTTTCCCATTCAATGGTCTTGGCACTCTCTTTGAAGATCATTTGACCATACACATATAGGTAAGGGTTGAATCCTGAGCTCCATATTCTGTTCCATTGATCTGTCTCTGTTTATGCCAGCTCCATACTGTTTAATTACAGTAGCTGTGTGGCACACTTTGAAATCAGAAAATGTGCCTCCTCAGCTTTGTTCTCTTTCTCAAGGTTGTTTTAGCTACCCGGAGTTCATTGTGGTTCCTTATAAATGTTATGATAAAAAGAAAAAAGCCACTGGGATTTTGATAGGGATTGTATTGAATCTGTAGATAATTTTGGGTAGTATGGCCTTTTGCACAACATTAAGTCTTCCAGCCCATGAACACAAATGTCTTCCCGTTTAATTGTGTGTGTGTGTGTTTTAATTTCTTTCCACATTATTTTGTAGCTTTCAGTATATGAATCCTTTGCCTCCTTGGTTCAGGTTCTTTCCTAAGTTATCTCATTATTTTTGATTCTCTGGGATTGTTTTCCCGTATGGAAAAAAAATGGGATTGTTTTCTTAACTGCCTTTTCAGACAGTTCATTGTATAGAAATGCAACTGCATCTTGTATGTTAATTTGTAACCTTCAATTTAGTGAGCTTATCCGTTAATTCTAATGTTTTGTGGACTCTTCAGCATTTTCCACATATAAGATCATGTCATGTGCAAAAAGAGAATTTAACACCTTCCTTTCCAGTTTGGATGTCTTGAATTTCTTTTCTTAATAACTTTAGCTAGGACTTCAAGTACTATGTGGAATAAAGGTGGCAAGAGTGGGGATCCTTCCCTTGATTCCAATCTTAGCAGAAAAGCTTTTAGCTTTTCAGTAATGAGCATGACGTTAACGGTGGGCCTGTCATACACTGGCCTTTATTATGTTGAGGCATTTCCTTCTAGACCTAGCTTGTTGAGTGTTATAATCATGATAGGATGTTGAATTTTGTGAGGTGGTTGTTTTGCATCTATTGTGATGTTCTTGTGATTTTTTTACCCTTCACTCTGTTACTGTGATTACCACTGTGATTTCTGTAGGTTGAACTGCCCTTGCATCCAAGGGGTAAATCCCACTTGATCATGATGTACAATCTTTTAGATATACACCGTGTGTATCTTATACCATATCTTAGCTGTTGAATTTGCTTTGCTAGTATTTTGCTGAGGATGATTACATCTTTATTCATACTGGGATATTGGTCTATTATTTTCTTTTCTCATAATGTCTTTTTCTGACTTTGATATCAGAGTAATGCTTGCCTCATAAAATGAGTTTGGAAGTATTCCCTCCTCTTCAGTTTTTTTTTGGAAGTGTGAGAAGGATTGGCATTAATTCTTCTTTAAATGTTTGGTAGACTTCTTTAGTGAAGCCATCTGGTCCTGGGCTTTTCTTTGTTGGAAGGTTTTTGATTACAGATTCAATCTCCTTACTGGTATAGGTCTGTTCAGATTTGCTATTTCTTCATGATTCAGTCAGGGAAGGTTGTATGTTTCTAGGAATTTATCCATTTCTTTTAGGTTGTCCAATTTGTTGGTGTGTAATTGTTTATAATAATCTTTTATAACCCTTTTTATTTCTGTTGTACCAATTATAATGTCTCCTCTTTCATTTCTGAATTCATTTTAGTCTTCCTTTTTCCTTAATCTACCTAAGGGTTTGCCAATTTTGCCAGTCTTTAAAAAAAAAAACAACTCTTAGTTCCATGAATTTTATATTCTCAGTTTTGCTAATTTCTGCGCTAATCTTCATTATTTTCTTCCTTATGCTAGCTTTAGGGTTAGCTTGTTCTACTTTTCCTACTTTCCTGAGATGTAGACTTAGTTGTTTATTTGAAATCTTACCCTTTCTTTGTGATCTCTCAGAATCGCTCTCTTTTTCCTCCCTAGCCCCCGATTACCCACTCTTTCTTCTCTCTTCTCTCTCTCTCCCTCTTCTCTCTTCCTCTCTCTCTTCATCACCGGTTGCTCCTTCTCACACCTTTTGGCTAGAATTCCATGCCTCTTTGTACCTCCTCTTTTTTCTAACTCACTCTCTAAGGGATCTCATTTAGTTCCTTATCTTCAAACACCATCTAGACATTGGAGATTTCTAAAATCACAAAATCTCAAATAGCTTATCTTTTATTTAAATCCTATAATCATCTACTAATATGCCTTCTCAACATGTCTGCTTATAAATCTAATAAACATTTCAGTCTTAACAAATCCAGTGTTAAACTTGATTTCTCTGTAAATCCTTGCCCCCTAACCAGTCTTCTCTAGTAAGTTAATAGCAAGTAAGGCCACAATTTGCAGTTATCCTCAATACCTTTCTTTCTTGCACACTCTATATTCCATTTGTTACCAAAACTTTTGTCAAAATATGTGCAGACTGACCACTTTGTACCATCTCAATGGTGTCATTTTAGCCCAAATCACAACTGTCTCTTGCCTGGACTATTTTAAGAGCCTCCACACTGGTTTCCTTGCTTCTACCCCTCCTTACATACCAAAGTCTGTTCTCAGTCCAGCAACCAAAGGAGACCTTAAAGACATCATTGGGATCATGTCTCTCCCGTGCTCAAAACCATCCAGTGAATTCCATCTTGTGCAGTATAGAATCCAGGTGTCTTCCAGTGGTTCCCTAGGTCCCTACCAGTTGGCTTCCTGCTCCCTCTAAATTCACCTCCCACACCTCTTTCCCTTGCTTAGGATTTGTCAGTCACATCTGATCTTTTTGCTCTTTCTTCAATATGCCTCAAAGATTTGTGCCATACAATCATTGCATTTATGGTGCCGTGTTCCAGGAATTCTCTTCTCCCACACATCCACATAACTAGCTTCCTTCCTTCCAACTCCAGTGTCACTTGATCAGAGAAGTCTTCCTTAATCCTGCTATATAAAGCAACCCTACCCCATCTCCTGTGTCCTCTGTTCCCTTTCCTGGGCTTACTCCTTTTTACTTATAAAAACACAGCATAAGAGGTATTTCTATGTCTAGTTGTGATGGTTTGTCTCCACTGGTACCAAGGTATAGACCACATGAAAACTAAGATTTTCTGTTATTTACTGCTGGGTCCCTTGTACCTACAACAGTGCCTGGCACTACTGTTATCTACTTCTATCTAGCATTAAGTAGTTAACTATTTCTATCTAGCATTAACATGCTAGATACATGTTAATTGAAGAAATGAAAAAGTCTCATGGTCTCATTTGCTTGGATGTTATGTAGGAATGGAGACTGCTCTTAGGTGCGTTCTTGCTCATAGCTAGTGGGACTCACCCCTTCGGCTAATGAAATCTGACGTCAGCTGTCTTGAGAATTTATCAGTTAGGATATTTCAGTTACAACTAACAGAGATTGACTCGGGTTATCTTCATCAAAAAGAGGATTTATGGGGCAGGAGAGCAGGGCCTCCCAGAATTGATGGGTAGGAGGAGGAGGAGGCTTGGGTAAAGCACAGGGACTGGGGCCTCTGGCAGCTAGAAATATGACAACCATCTTTTAGTGAGAACAGTCGGCGGAAGTGCTGTCCTGACTGTGACTCATCACTGCCATCCTGAGCCATTTCTAACCATCCTCCACATACGTCACCTGCTGGACATCCAAAGTCCTAGGGGCAGAGTTGCATCGACCAGCCCAGGGTCCAAGCTGCCAAAGGTAGGAAGAGGGAGAGCCTTGCCTCTCTGCTTCCAAAGTAAGGACCCCCGATCCTGCTTGTACCAAGACCTCCCTTTATGGAGGCTTTCTTTAAAGGAGGGGTGCTAGGACTGCCTTCCCCCTTCTCCCCCACAGGATAAGTCCAATAGAGGCAGGCATACATTTTGCTGATCTTTTACCAATCATTATTTCAAAGCCGCTCAAAGACTCTTTCACCTTGGAACCAACACTGGTGCTGAAAGGAAACTCAGGCAACTTCTCCACCTTTTCCTGGGGCTGTGAGCAAGTTGCCTCCCAAGAGGCCTTAATGGAACTTCAGACCACATCTCTAACTCTCTGTCTTTGCCGCATCTGTACGTGCTGGTTGCTAAGCAGAGGGAGGAGTTAGAACATCTTCTCTTTTGAAAGAAAAGAATCCCTCTCCAAGAGCTTTCCTTACCCAGATTAATTAGAGCCATCTGCAGAGCAGGGTGCATTAGGGACACACGCATATGTGTACAAACAAACACGCCCACAGAGCCACGCACTGAGCTGCCCGCCCTTACGTCAGGAACTACACACGCTAGTGCTAAACCATGCCGGTGATATTGATGACACATTCTGATAGAAAGTTATTTTTACTGGAGACACTATCCTACCACTCTCCACCATCTGAATATTCTATTCCCCAATGGGGAAAGAAAAATTGTCGTGGCAGAGCAGTAGAACTGTGAACATAAAGCACTTCTCCAGATAACCGAGCCCTAAAAGAGTTTAGACCCCAGTGGGTTTCAAATAAAGTCTTTCTGCATAATTGTGAGGCCCGTGAGTCCAAAATAATGCCATATGTTTGTGGATTTGAGCTCAGGCATGATCTAAACCGCTTTCCCTGCACATGCTTGTGAACATGCAGGCATACACACACATACACATGCTCACACACACATGCACACACACATGCGTCCTGTGGGTGCCCCTGCTTACAGACATGACAGTTCTGGCTGTAACGATTCAGATGCCATTGATCCAGTCCCACCAGGGCAGTTGCTCTTTTGATGTTCCCTTGGGGGAACATTCCAGGAGGTCCCTACTCTTACTGATGTGGAACTCTCTGGGGGTCAGTGAGCAATAAGGACATGTGTTGGGGGTGGGGAAGAGAAAAAAATCCTAGGCTCAGGCTTCATGAGGGAAACAGATCTGACATGAAAAGAGCACAGATGTTAAGGAGATACAGAAGTCTGGAAAAGCACGACAGTCATGGTTAATGTGCCTGCAGAGGAGGAGACAGACAGCTGGAATATGCCCCGTGGCTGCGACAGGCACACTACTCCTGACCCTCCTGCCTCAGTTTCTTCCGTGACTGGTGGGGAAATACAGGTTTTCTCTGCCTTTTAAAATTAGAGCTAAGTCAGGGCCTCCCTGGTGGCGCAGTGGGTTAAGCACCGCACTATGAAGCAAACCGCAGCCACTGCAGCACGAGTTCGATCCCTGCTGCCAGCCAGGGAGGG
>JAGFMF010011700.1:1143016-1165955 GCA_019455555.1 Galemys pyrenaicus | reverse complement strand
CCTGTTCTGCTCCCCGCTCTCTGTGGTGAATCCTCTCACCCCCCTACACCTCTGGCCTGTACCCCAGTGCTTGTATGCATAAATAAATCTTAAAAAAAATTAAATTAGAGCTAAGTAATTCATAGGTGTATTGGGTCAAATAAGAACAGTAGAGGAAGCCACGAATTACAGCGATGAGGTCATGTTTGTCTGTTCTTCTTTGTTTTGTAATAAGCTTTCCCTCCAGTTACAGGAAATTCAATATCCCAAATGCACTGAACTTGCCAAACAGATATTTGAAGGTGTGATAATGTATAGTGGGGGGATGGGAGGAGTGGAAAGCCTCCTAGGGAATAGAAAGAGAGACTCATTTGTGACTATTAGATAAAGCAGCTGGCTGTCCATGCACGCACTGCCCACGATCAAGTGCACTAGCCTGTAATGATGGTGACTGGTATCGCACTGATGGTAAGTTAATGCTATCACAATTAGCCCTTAAACGCGGGTTAGGAGAGGCATAAACACGTAGTTACGAACGAATGGAAGAACGACTTAGAAAGTCATCGAGAAACGTGTTCTGAGATGGAGCCATCAAAACCAGGCCAATATGTCTCTGCCAGCCAACCAGACATTCTGTTATTTGATAAAACTAATAATGCAAAACTTATTGCTAGAGCAGAAACGTCATAAAAATGTAGTAAAAATAAACAAGCACATGGCTCTGGCAGAAGAGCTGAAAACAAGTGTGGAAATTGAAGACATCAAAGAAAAGCCAAGAAGCATCTTGGCAAGTGACAATGGGCGATGTGCACATATATTAGTGGGAAATCTTAAGGAATTTGGGATTTTTTCTTCCTGTTTGAGCAATATTTTGGGAAGTGGCATTTCATACATACTTGTCTCGGCACCAAGATATTTCCCTTCCCAACGTTATTTTGTGATACACTTGACTGGTGAGGTCTGTTACTGTTACGATGCGTTTTAGTAGAAATATTTGAAATTTCTAAAGCCAAGCAAAGAGGAGAAGGCAGTAATGTGATGAAGGCTTAGCCCTCACCACGTACCTGCATGATCTTGATTTTTTTCACTCCTGAGGAAGGAAAGGATGCCCGCATTTAAAAAGGAGGAGATTACGGACAGAGAGGTAGGTGGCCTGGCCAGGTGATAGTGAGACGCCTTTCAGGCTTCGTGTGTCCTGGGCCCCGTTGCAATTGCCCGTGCTCCTGCTCCTCACTGGAGCTTACTGAGGATAAAACGAGGTGACTCTGCAGAGGGCCACTGAGCACTCGTGAACTGCTCCTTGCTCAGGGAATGTTCGTGACCGGGAACCCTCCATCTAGCATGCGACTCTTTCCCACACTTCTTTGCTGTTCAGACTCTACCACCTGCCCCTGAGCAGTGGTCAAGGAGTGGCCAAGGGGAGTTATTTCCCAAAGTCTGGCACTGGGGCAGGGGATGGGAGGGAGAGGGGAAGGGGATGGAAGGCCAAAGCCAGCACTGCTTCGAGCCCCCAGCCCCTCTCTCCATCAGCCTGCCACCATCACCCGGCCTTCACACCCACAGCTGTGTCGAGTAGGAGAGCGAGGCCGGCCCTCTCTCTGCCGCTGTATGTCACAGCCTCAGAACCCATAACCCAGCCTGGGGGCACCTAGCTCTGAGAAGCCAGCTCCGTCAGCGATGGACAGTCTGTGTAGGAGCCTGCTGTGGGCTCCTCTGGGCACTCTATCAAAGGGGAGGAGGAGGAGGAGGAGGAGGAGGAGGAGGAGGAGAACAGCTGTGTTTTGGATCTGAATGGGTTACAGGACCACTCGGCCCCTCGGCCAGCCGCCAGTAGGGGAAGTGGGAAATCTGTGAGGAGAATACCAAGTTTCTCCTTGCAGGGGCCTATTCCAGCTGAAAGCAGCCTCCTCGCCCTTAAATCCAATTAAAGGCCAATATTATGTCAGTGGAAATGTATGCCAATCCTAATATAGTCTAATAAGCCTTAAAATAGCACTCTGTAAGTGGAAAGCCCTGTGGTTTAATTTGATTCGCAGCCTAATAACAGGCTTAATAAGAGGGAATTGGCCCCCTTTTATTTTCCAACTGGTCTCTGCATGCTCTTTTCTTCCCTTCTTTCTTTACCTCCTCTTTCTCCGGAGCACCGTCTTCGAGTGACAGAGCGAGGTGCTTGCGAGTGGGAGGAGGGCACTGCTTATCCCTCACAACTTCTGAGGGTTCTGGCATGTGAGTGACTCGCTCAAGATCTAGTCAGGCTTGCTTTTTGCTTTGCTGCCTTCTGTCAGCAGCGAAGTGGGGGAAATGGTTGTGGAGTACCTCAGACACATGTCTTGGAATATACACCTTTGGATGAAAGCGCCTTCATCACTCCCTTCTTCCTGGACCTGCTGGGGGTCTTCCCTCCCAGGTCAGTGGAGTGAAGGGCCCTTCTCTTGTGCTCACCACTGGGGATGAAGGGATGGCTGAACCCCCCCTCCCCACCCTCCAGGTCTTAAGAATGGGAGTCCAGAGACTGAGCCAAAGACTTGTTTTCTGAACTCTCAGCCCAGTTCTTGGGGGAGCAAAGGATTCCCAAACATTTAAAAAGTGGGGTTTGGGGATTTAGCATATTCTTTTATTTAAAAAAGAACTGCTTTAGTGAGATATAATTCACATTCCATACAATTCACCCACTTAAAGAGTACAATGCAACGGCTTTTAGTATAATTACAGAGTTGTGCGACTATCACCACAATCAATTTTGGAACACTTTCATAACTCTGAAAAGAAACTCCACCCACTAGCCACCTTCCTCAACCCCAGCCATAGGAAACCACTAATCTACTTCCCATCTGTACAGATTGCCTGTTCTAGACATTTCCTATAAATGGAATCAATCATACCATATGTGGTCCTTTGTGAACAATTCCTTTCACTTAGCAGAGTGTTTTAAAGTTTTATCTGTGTTGTCGTATGTTTCAGTACTTGATCCTTTTTTATTGCTGAATAATATTCCCTTATATGGGCATACTAATTTTTTTTAGCCATTCATTTGGTAAACTGTGGGTTGTTTCCACTTTTGGGTGATTATGAGTAATGCTGCTATATATGGGTGTTACATGGACATATGTTTTATTTCTCTTGGATATATACCTAGGAGTAGAATTTTGGGATCATGTAGTAAATCTATGCTAAGCCATTTGAGGAACTGCCAGGCTGTTTTCCAAAGTGGCTGCATCATTTCTATTCCCACCACTAATGTGTGAAGTTTCCAGTTTCTCCACATTCTTGCCAATCCTTGCTACTATCATCTGTCTTTTCCTCAAGCCATCCCTGCAGGTGTGAGATGGTATCTCTTTGTGGCTTTGATTTGAGTTTCTCAGACTGAACATCATGTACTCTTGGTCCAGACTGGCCTGTGAGCTAATCCCTAGTGAGTGATGAATTCAAACCCTTGCTAAGGTGATTGCAAACCAGACAGTCTTGAACAGGTCACTTAATTTCTCTGAGTCTCAGCGTTCAGGTCTGAAGATGAACTCAGAGAAGGTGGGGAAGCAGCCAGTTTGCAAAGGGGACAACACACAGTGCCTGCCCCTTCCCTGTCCCACCCCCAACCCTGATACCTACACTTCCACTTTCATGCTGGCACGACAGAAACAGTATTTACTGTGCTCCCACAATTTTACAAAGGTTGGGGAGAAAGAGCATAATTTTAAAAAGAAAAGGAGGGTGATGATAGATTGAGTTTGGACAAAGAAAAAGGGTGTTTGATACCAAGATAAAGAAAGTGGAGTTTCTTTTTTTCTTTTAACAAGGCAAAGCAAAGGGTGAGGAGTGACATAATAACCATCTTTAATATCAGAGGGGTTATTATGGGAGGATTGTGGCCAGCTGTTCCCCATCTCTGCTAAGGACATCAGAAGGAAAAGTGCATTTAAACTGTGGGAAGCAGCCTGTAGCTTAGTTATTAGGAAGAGCTCCTTTGCTGTCAGGGTCGTGAAACATTGGAATGGGAATTTATCAAACTTCTGGTCCCTGAAGGCCTTCTCAGGTATGATGAACTGCTCAGGAGCCTGAATGAGAAGCCCTGAGGCAAGTCTTCCAGGACAAAAGTGCTGATTCCCAGAGGGGCCCACCCCTCTACACAGCAGGTAGTTTGACTGTGACCTCCACCCCACACTCACACCAGCCCCCTGAAGCATCCCCTGTCTGGACTGGGACCATTTGCTCTCTCTTCTCACCCTCAGTGGTGTGGGGGAGGTGCTAATCTCTATTTCCGTAGTGAGTGATGTGGTTTCTATACATAGCCCTGGCTCAAAACTTCTTTGGCAGCTCCTGGGTTGAAAGGTGCTGTTAAGAGAGAAAGGAGGAGAAAAGGAGCTAAACAATTCTTTTATTTTTAAAGAAGCCTTTCAAGAAAAGCTCAGAGGTTCAGTCCTTTAATAGAAGTGGCTCACTGTGGCCGTGATTGTCCTTGGCAGATCTTTTGGGCTGGAACTTGGCTAGTCATTCCTGTGTGACAAATGAGTGAATTAAAGGTCGTATTGGGGAAGGTCTATCACTAGGATCACGGAGGACTGTCCTGCTTGGGGTGCTGCCCCATTGGTGATCCTGTTCATTTCTGTCTACAGTGGGCCTGTGGTGTCTCCCCCACATCACCCCTATCTTCCTCCCATAGTGTAGTGATTAGGAAATAACTAGAAGTAGGCCTCTACTCCCAGCACCACGGGGAAGCTCCAGTTGGCTTTGCTTAATTGGGAGAACCCACTCTGCTTTGTCTCCTAGGGGCCAGATACTTCCTTTTGTGGAGGTAACATTGTTTGACAACACTGTATGTGATTTAGGGAACTAGGTTCACTCCTCTCCAAGTGTATGACCCCACACAACAGCCACCACCTAAGTTAAGTGGCCTTCAATCTCCACCCTAGCCCGCAGAGTCCCTCCACCCTTTGCTTCCCAGCCCCTGCCCTCCCCCTCTGGTAACTTCAGTTCTGCAGTCATATTCTTAAGTTTTGCTTGGTTTAGTTTTGTCTGTTCCTCTGTTTTGTTTCTTTATATTCCACCTATGGGCGAATCATTTAAATGAACAGACACCCTAATGAGTGGGAGAAATGTTTACACATCAGACATCCTACAAGGGGCTAGTATCCAAATATATAAAGAGCTCACACTCAGTAACAACAAAAAAGCCCACATAATCCAATCCAAAAACAGTCCAGATAATTCTAAACCAGTAAGTGGTAAATTCTACTAGCGTTTCCCTGGGGGTTGGGTGCCTCCACTTCCGCCCCATATTGGGGGCTTTGCCATCTCTTGCTTGCCCTGGACTCAGACATGGATTCTGACAGGAGGAGCATTGGGTTGTGAGACCATCCAAGTGATCTGGCCTGCTCAGGGGGAAGGAAAAGGCCGGGAAGCCCTGAGCCAGAAGGGAAGAGGCTTGGAATGACAAGGGTGGGTGGGTTTCTATCACTTGTGTCCTCTGACTGGGCTTCCTCAAGACTGCACGCACATGTGGCACATAAAATTCAGTACACGGTGGAGTATTATTCAGTCATAAAGAAAGATCAAACATTGCCATCTGCAGCACAATGGAGAGAGCTCCGGGGAATGATGTGTACTAAAGTGAGTCAAAGTGACTGGGCACTCACATAGCTAATGCTTCAAGCAAGTAAAAGGCTTATAAAGACCAGTGGACATTCATAAAACTTAGGTTTCCGAGGTTGATGGGGAGGGAGAGAGCCAGGGGACATAAGGGTTGTTGGTGGTAAAAATAAGCAAACAAATAAGAAGCCAAGACAATGAATGAACTAAAGGAAACAAAATTAACTACCAAACCAAGTTAGCAGTTACTGGAAGGGAAGGGGGAAAGGGAAGTGGGCCAGTCAGATAGAGGGGAAGGTGGACTGAATGCTGGAGAATAGCTGTGGGCTTTAGTGGCGAGCTTAATGTAGTCCACCCAGATATTGATTGGTAGTGATGCCCACTGGAAACATGTACTATAATACAATGTTATTTCAAAAAAAAAAACTTTAAAAAGACTAAAGTACAGCAAGCAACATCTTAGACCCTATGTAGGGACTGCTATCTGTCTTTGTGTTTCTCTTTTGGTTAGGACACTAGGCCAAGTGTTTACCTAGGCAGGTTATACAGTTGGGAAGTGGGAGGACTGGGCTCTCAACCCAGCCAGTCTGGCTCTTCTCCCCTAGTCGCTGCTGCTGCAGAGCAGACAGGTGTGGGAGGCGGACCAGGTTATATTGGACACTTCCTATGCCATCCATCACTTCTGCAGCAGCAACCTATGGAAAAACTGAGACAAATGAGGCTTCTATCTTCTTCCTTTTCATCCTTTCTCCCACATCTGTCCAAAAGAACCATACCTGGGAGGATGCCCAAATCACAGTGTCCTACTCTCCTGTGTCTGGGCTTCTTTGCAGAGGAAACCGGGTTGACGTGAACTACTGGTAGAGCTGAACACCCCTGAGGAGCACAAGCTGCCTGGGAGGTTGTCAAGGGAGCAGTGAGGCAAGGGAGGAAACACAGGACCCCCGGCATGCCCGAGAGGTGGTGGCTGGGGATGGGGTCTGGCTCTGCCACTCTGTACGTGACTTGGGCGACTCTCCTCCTCCTGCACTTTGGATGTGGCTCACAGACTCTTCTAGAAGCTCACATCCCCCTGTGCCCTAGGTGACCCACTCAACACTAGACCTTCAGGTTCTCTCCTCCGATGACCAACCCACTGTTTCCTGCTCGGCCATACTGTACAGCTCTTTGGGGGCCAGCAAAAACTTCTCCAGAAACATTTCTGTGAGCTGGCTCATGTTTTGCCAGTGTTTTAGTCTCTTTCCGTTTTTTTGTTCCCCTCCCCCACCCCAGCTTAGCCACACCGCTCTCCTGCATACAAACAGGCTCCTACTTATCAGCATCCAAACTTCCCGCAGCAGATACTCCCTCAGTCAGCACCAGCGTTGTCTCCCTTAGTTTCCAGGTGATGAAACTGGCCTTGGGCCTGGGTGGTTGTCATGGAGACACATCCCAGCTTCCCGCCCCACATTGGCCCTTGAGCTCTTCCCAGCAACCTTTCTGGGCTAGAAAAGAAAGATCTGGCTTTGCCCTCTGTTTCTCCTTGTTTGTGGGGAGGGGGTTCCACAGAGAGTGCTTTGATACCACCTAACCCAAGTTGTTCTATTGAGAAGGAGGCAAACCGAGGTGGTTTTCTATTTAGCTTGTTGTATTAACTAATTGATCCCAAGTGGCAATCAGAAAAGAAAGAAACACTGAAATCAGAGTGACGTCCATGTTATTTCTATTTTCTCATTTTTGCCAAGGTCAGCGGAGAGGTACAATTTTATTTATTTCTCTGATGCTTCATTTAATGTCACCCTCTTACAACTGGGCAAATCTCACCACCTATTGATGTCACTATAACAAATACCTTACCTTGTCATTCAAAGCTCTGAATAGACACCGAGTCCATAATACTGCTGTAAGGGCGCTTCCTCCAGGAGTTTAGATGGGTCCACATTTCTAGAGGTGTGTGTGATCTGATCTCTAAACATCTCCAAGGAATTTGGTTGATGCCTACATAAGCCGTTTTCAGTAGGAAAGGGCAACCCTTTCCTGCTGCGAAAGAGAGAAACTGAGGTACAGAGTATAAGAAGGACAGCTTCCCAGCGCCCAAGAAATTAAAGAGGTTGAACCCTAGAGCCACAAAGGAAAACAGTCTGGGATTCCTGGTTTGTCTGTGACCTTTCCAGCATGTTGGAAAATCAGGCCTACCACAAGAATTCTAGCCACAGGACTTGGGTTACAGAGAGAGGGGTGGAATTAGCCCTTTATGGGGAACCTGATAAGCTGGGTTTGAAGCCGGCCTCCTCCATTCCTGACTGGCTGAGTCATGTGAAGTGTCTGAACTTTTTTTTTTTTTAAATTTGTCCCTGCCTAAAAAGCAGAGTTTAAATACTTTGCTGCCTCCTTCTACATAAGCCAAAGATGGGAAGATACTTTGCAACCTTCCAGGCATGCTAGAAAGCGAAGTGTGATTAAAGCTGGGCGATGCTGCACTGGGGTTTGGACCCTCCTGTGAGGTTCGCACTAGTTGGGGAGCTCAGAGATCAAACGAGCTGCCCACAGTTTTCCAGGTAGCAAGTAGCCGCGTCTGCGCCAGGGTCTTCTGACTTCACTCCAGTGCCTTTCATCCGCCCACAGCTGTCTGTGGGAACAAGGTTAACCCAGTGCGGAGACTCAGACCCAGAGAGAGGGTCATTTCAAGGTCATCCCCACAAACACCCTGCTGTACCAGCTCTGGAATGATATGCAGCTCCGGTGATCAGACATTGGAGCCTTCTGGCTCACGCAGCAGATGGGGAAAGAGGAGAAAGGGATGGTGGGAGAGGGGAAAGGATAGAGGAAGGGGGAAGCCATGTGAACACCCGCATTGGCCTGGAAGAGGGGAGGGGGGTGTGCCAGGCCCACGTCCTTTGAGCCAACAGAAAATGTGGGTCTTTATCTTTGTCCGTGCGATTTATGGTCCAGCTGGGCTCTTTTTTGAGACTAGGGTGTTCTGGCACTGCCAGAGGAGTTACTCTTGGGGTGAGACATCGGAGCCCCTGGCCCCCTGCCATGAACATAATGTGGCCACAGTTATTGGAGGGAAGTTCCTAACTGGGCCAGACTGGCAGAGCCCAGAAGTTTTAGGGGCATAATCCTATGGTGTTCCCAGAGCGACCTACTAACCTGCACTCATTTGTTAGAACTCTGGATTATACATGTCATTAGCTTTCCCGCAAGATCTGGCAGATGCTCTTCTTGACTTATTCATTCATTTATTCATTCATTCAGTAGTGATTCCTAGCAGGCTAGGGAGTTATCATCAATATAGGTGAGTCACAGAACACCTTCCTATAGGAGAGCTCGATACACCAGGTGAATTTGAGTTTTCTTGCCCTTAAGAAATAAGGAACGGCAGAGTTCACAGTTAATGCCTGGATAACAATCACCAATGGGTGAACACATTATTATAACTCGCCATTAACCAAATAACTTTTTGGATTTGTCTGTTTGCTGACATCTGAAGATCATCTTTGGAAGTGTGGATCTGGCAGAAAAGTTATGTTGTACTCTGGGAATTTGAATGTGAATCAGGCAGAGTCACCCGTCTGAAGTATTAAGAGTCTGAACCACATTGCTTGTTTTGGCGCTTGTAAGACACTTTTCATCAGTGGGGTTTCTCCCTCTTTCACACTTACACCTCCCCTCCCCCCACAGAGTTAGGTAAGATGCTCCTGAGGGTGTGTGGAATCCGGAGTGACCCTCATTTCTCTTCCCCGAGGAGGGGTCTCACTGCCGTGGTGGGCATTGTCGTGGCTCCCTGCATGCCTTGGTGATGTTATCCCTGGTTCCACTAAAAAAGTGGGCCCTGCCTTGACACATAATTAAATCGGAGCACCACAAGTGGTGTGATGGGACTTTGACAACGGAGATGGAGAAAAATATAAGCTACTTTTCTGAGCAGCTGCTGGGAATCTGCCTCTAGCCAGTCGTGTAGACAGTGGAACAAGGAGATGGAGAGAAGGGAAGGAGAGCGCTAAAGACAAATGCTGAGAGGAGGGGCCAGGAGCCTGGATGCTGGCCATGACTGGCAGGGGCTGGTGCTGACTGTCTGTGCTATAGGAAGGAGGCAAAGCCTGGTTAAGAGTCCAGGGGTCCCTTCTTGCACAGCCCTTCCGCAGCACGCCTTCTGGGCGCTGCTGGTGTGCCGCCCTTCCAGGTGACTGGTCTCAAAAGTAAAGGGTCTTGTCATCTAGTCTCCTGCTCCAGGCAACAAACACCCTTACATGGTTGGGACTGGTCCATGGGCCAGCTGGCAGGGTGCTGTGGGAGTTACGAGTGGGGGTAAAGGCGGGGAGCAAGTGTCTATCTAATTTGCATCTATCACAGAGGTGACACCTGTTGTGCATGGGACTTGCTGCTTCCTAGTATGAAAGAAAAATTTCAGTTTTGCAAGATAAAGACAGAGGTGGATGGAAGGCGGCCACCAAGGCAACACAACATGAATCTGCTTAGCATAGCACTGCACAACTTAAAAGCTGGTTCCAATTCCGCATTTTATGTGATGTGGATTTCCCTACAATTCAATTTTTTTAAAA
Organism: Galemys pyrenaicus; assembly: GCA_019455555.1. NCBI lineage: Eukaryota > Metazoa > Chordata > Mammalia > Eulipotyphla > Talpidae > Galemys > Galemys pyrenaicus. The sequence goes on along the minus strand of JAGFMF010011700.1, from coordinate 1,155,849 downwards.
GAGGACTTTCCCTCCCAAGGGTCCATCTGTCTATATCATTTCTTTTAAAAAAAAAAAAAAAAGATTTGTGTATGCATACAAGAACTGGGATACAGGCCAGAGGTGCAGAGGGTGAGAGGAGTTACCAGAGACAGAGTGGGGAGCAGAGTAGGTGGATCTACCGAAATACACTGCTGAGGGGACCAGTAGTCAAGACAGGAGAGGTCTGTTGCGCCATGTGGGTGAGCTCCCTGGTGGGGATCGAACTCATGCTGCAGTGGTTGTGGCTGCTTCATAGTGCTGAGACTCAACCCTTTGAACCACCAGGGAGGGCCCTATTCTTTATCATTTCAGTGTCGCTTACTTTCTTCTTTTTATATAGTATGTTCTTCTCAGCTTAAAAAAAATAGTATTATTCTTTTCAATGGTTCCTCAACACTAGAACTCACTCACCCTTTTCCCCAATGACTCCTGCCAAACACTAGCACCTCTCAGCCTTCTCAGGCACATTTTTCCAAAGGAGAACACCTGGACAGCCCTCCCAGGCATCTTCCTTCTGAAAGACAACTGGCAAAGGTCAGAGGTCACACAAGTGTGCCCTGAGGCAGGGGTGCTGGTTTCTCCTCTTTCCCCAGAAACATCAGGAGCCAGGGCTGCAGGAGCAGAATACCGCTATTGGCTTATACGTGCAAGTTTATTAAAACACTCTCTTCGATAGCATGATATTTTAAAGCCTAGCTTAATTTATAATAGCAACAGCAACCATCACAGAAGCGTCTTATTTTATAGCCGAAATGACTCTGTTTATAACTCATTATATTCCCAGAACCTTTATTTGCCTAAGGATATTGCAATGGCTCGTGAATTCTATTGTTATTATCAGCATTATTATTCATACCTTGATCCGATGTTATTATTTTTATCTCATTGCCTTTTTCTTTCGTTTTCAGTAATATCTTAAAGGCTTTGTTTTATTTATCATCGTAAATTCCCTCACAGCAGGAAAGGTTTTTCTGATGTGGCGGGGAAGCGGAATAGTATGGCTGTATGGCCTCAAAATTTTATGGATGCCAGCAGAAAAATCCATGATGGCCGACTCCAGTTGCTCACACACATTTCCTGAACACACACCATGCCTGGCACCATGCTAGATCCAACAGGGTTTATGATGGGGCAATGGTGTCCCCCACTCTTAGTTGGATTCCCATTTTGGCTAAGTGATATATTAGTTAACAGCTTGTGTGAATTTGATGAGGTTACGCTCTCTATCCTCTTGTTTTCATTAGCTAGCAATAATACCATTTGCCTTTGACATACACTTATATTATCTGGTCCATAGTGAATACTCAGTAAATGTTAACTATTTTTGTCTTATCTTCCTCAAGGAGCTCAGAACCTAGGAAAATAATCAAACCCAGAACTAGGAAGTGAAGAGAAGAGGAAGGGCTGTGGGGATGGGTGTAGGGTGCAGATGGAGAGGGGCATCTGATGCCCGAGGGCTCTCTTCCAAACAAAAGGAGTAGCAATCCCCTTCCTCCAGGCCCAGCGTGGAGAGGGCTGGGTAGGCCCATGAAGTGAAGTCTGTTCTGGCTTCAGCACTGGCCTGTGGAGGGGGTTAGATGGGAGCCTGGCAATGTCAGTGAGGCCATCCTGGGAAGGGCTTGAACACCATCTGAAGGGATTCAGACTTTACTGTATTTTAACAATTCTGAGACACACGTTTTCCCTCACATGGTAACGTCTCCAAGTTGAATGCATCTGACAATCAATGTGTTGTCATAGTTAATTGCCAGTATTTTTTTCATTCTTGGTAGTACACAAAATTATAGTGTACCATACAATTGGTGCCTCGGATTAGCTGAAATATGGTGTGTTAAAGGCTGCAGGACCCAAGGCCTAATTGGAGAAAGTTTCATGAGGCTATTGTTTCCTTTCCATTCCAGCAGCTTGCTCAGGGCTGGTAAAATCTGTGCCCAGTTGTGCTCAGAAATAACTCAGTGCTGAGAAAGGACCTCAGTTCTTCAGCTCTTGGCAGTCATGGTCTCAGTGGAGGGGTGAGGCTAAGATCGAGCCCCCACTCCATGGGAAATGTCAGGCTTCAAAGAGCCAGATCTGGAAAACTAGAGGGACAGCAGAGAAGCAGTACTGCTGAGGAAAGGTGTGACAGGATGCAGAGAAACCCACAGTGCACTCAGAAACCCACTCGTTGTCCTTCACACAGACTTGTTACCTCCATGCTCCTTGAAAGACCCTCCAGCTCCGTCCAGCACTGGCTCTCACCATCTGAGCACAACTGCCATGGGCTTTGGGGATGAATTAAGAACTGAGGCAGGAAACCAGACTTAGGGGGTAAGGCCATGGAAGAGATATTTGATTATTTTCACTTTATCCACTCTGTTGGTTGCATTCCCATCTCTCTTGCTTCGTCTGTCCAGTTTCCTCCCTTGAGCAAAGCTGTCCTTGGGGCACAGTTTGTCTGTTGTGGGGACAGGTACAGGGAGGCAGAGGTGCAGAAGAGGCTGGAGGTCACCCGCCAAGGCTCAGAGCTAGCAGAGTACATCACCATCAGGAGACAGAGAAGCCCCGCCCCTCTTGGTGGACCAGGCCGGTTGCCTAGCAACGGTGCCCTCTGCTCTTTCCACACTCATGCTCCTCCGCATTGCCTCTCCTTGTCCTGTCTACCCTTCAGACCAGTCCATGAAGTTCATTTTTATACAGTTCTAATGTGAGTTAGTAATAAAGTGAAGAGTGATGGGAGAAGTGTGTGGTGTCATTTTCCTTGAACATTCAGCCCCTTTTTTTTCCATCCGGGGCACTAAGTGTTCTGAGCAGAATCATCGAGTTCTCAGTCTTAGCTGTGCCACAGATTCACTGTGTGGTCAAAAGGTTGTGGCACAACCTGGGGAGTGAACATATCGACCTGGACTCCAGAGGGGCCAGAAATCCCCTCTGTCGTCAGCCTGGCAGGGAGGCTGAGAACTGCCGGTCCAGTTCTCTGTTTATAGTTTATGGATGTATGTATATTACAGGGTCTTTGATGGGAAAAAAGTCTTCATTATTCTCAGGTTCAGTTTCTATGCTAAGTCCTTTCAGATAAGAATCACTGGAGGCTCTTTTCACTTAGCTCACCGCTTCCCTGGCAAATGCAGGTTTCTATAGTCTCATCACAATAAGTCCTGAATGCAGGCACCATAGGTAATTCAGCATCTAAACCAAATGTAGGGGGGGGGAATAGGGACCCTGAAGTATTCTGTTCTAACCTTAAAAATGGAAAACTCAGGTCTAAACAGTTCTGATGATTGTATCCAGGGCGAATAAACCTATTTATATGTAAGCAAATACATTCATAATTGCTATTTGTTGCAAAGTGGAACACTTTTTCCTTTATCAATGCCTTGCATATAGTGTATACATAATAAATGTTTGTGAAAGGAAGAATGGAAGGCAGCTCTAGTTCAATGGTCTTAATGCAAGAATTCTTTTCATGAGCCAAAACATGGAAAATTGATCTCTGGAGTATAGCACTGAGCACTGATATTAGACTTAAGTTGAAAGATTATTTCATCAGATGAATTTTCACTTGGCCTGGTGTGGTAGGGTACATCAATCAACTTGGGGATTAGCAATAGGAAACCAATCATAACATTTGTCCTCAGACTTTTCACTTACAAAGTGCGGGGTGGGTAAGGTTTCTCTGATGTTAGGCCTACTCTAACATTCTATGAGTTCAGGTGTTAATTGCCTGTTTCTTGGGTCTATAAAATGACAAGGAAGCCACTTATTCTGTATTTACTAGGTGAATAGGCACTGAGCTAGAAACCCTTATAGGGCCCTTCTCTTCCTGGACTTCTTAACTTTCTGGAGGAAGTTGTGTCTCTTCACAGAAGGATCTGTGAGCCTCCATTCCTTCTCATCAGCCATCGCATCCCCTGCAAGGGGTCTGCATGGAGAGCAGCAGTGGGTGGTCTTTGTGCCCCGCTAGCAGGGAAGAGGCACCCTTCCCGCCTCACCGGGAATGTGGACAGCCAGCATGCCAAGTGTCACATTAGCATGCTCCTGGGATCCAGAAATGTGTCTTCTTTTTTATTTATTTATTTATTTATTTATTTATTTATTTATTTATTTATTTATTTATTTATTTATTTATTTATTTATTTATTTTCAGAAATGTGTCTTCTTGGGGAAGAAAAGGACCATTTTCTTGTTCAGAGGAGGGGAGTTAAACACCAGATAAAGGAAGTGGGTGTTTGGGGTCATCTGTTTCCAGACACTGTTTGAGGGTTGGTCCTGCATCTTGTTCAGTGTTGAGTCCCCAGAACAGGCCCACACCCCGGGCCCAGTATTTACACAATGGCCCTTGTGATTATTCGTTGAATGTTGACACTATAAGGCGTTCGATGGCTACGCTAGAAGACTGTTTGACTATATAGAGCACCCTCCTGTGATTTGGAGGGCGAGGATGTTAATCAGTGTGTAAATATCTGAGTAATTACTGCACTGGCAGCATTTTTAAGATGATTTGTCCTGAAAGTGTGGAGCTGGTCATTCTTACCATTGCCCTTCACCCAGACATAATAGCTTGCTGGCTTTGACAACATCAGGGGCATTCTTTTTCATGTGTGCTGTTTTTCATAAAAGTGTGATGGCATTTGTCTCCAGTGGTTTCCAAGACATTTGGGTGTGACATAGTTGGGAGGGGCCTCCCAACTGTCCGTGTGTCTGTGTGTTGTGGACCCTAATCAACCATGTATGCTTCCACAGCTACGATCACGGGTGGGGAGAGAGAGAGAGATTGGACATGTGCACGTAACATACATCACCACGTACAGGTATCTGCAGCACTTGTGCACTGACCAGTTCAAGGGTCAGTGTGTCATTCTGAGCCTCACAGTGTTTCCTGGCTTTTTACAAGGCTCACAGTAGCATTGATCACGCTGTCCTGGCAGAAAGAGGGCTTTAGAAACTCTTAGGAACTCGGCTGCCCCACCGCATGCAGCTGGGAATCTGAGATGGGTAGAGGATGAAAGTGTTAGTGAATTTCAAAGAGCACCTCATCAATGAGATGTGGATAAACAGTGACTTCTACAGTGTATACCAAGAGCGTGATGAGCAAGCAGCTCTTTCCCTTACCACAGAGGAAATGACTTCAGTTGCCCCAGGGAAGACTTAGGGTAGACAGTCAGGAGAACTTCCAGGGCTGTGAGCTCTGCAAAGGCAGATAGATCCTATCAGCATGACCCATTCACTGCTGTGATGGCTTTTTTCCCATGCCCATTTTCTCCTGAAATCCAAGAGAAGCCCTATAAGTGAGCAGGGCATGCTTGCCCAGCCTGGAAACTTGTCTTCAGCAGAGCCGCACGTCTCCTCAAGCCCATTGTTCTCGGCTCTTCTGTGAACAGTGGCTGGTGGCATCACCTGGATAAAGCCAAAGCTGCTGAAACCATTGAAGCCACCTTGACTGTCTTTCCTTTAGTAGGTCAGAGAGAGAGTCTATGGAGTTTCAACAGTGTTTCTTGGAAATCAGCTGAACCTGCTACTACTCTGGTGCAGTGACTGCAGAATTGGATGAGAGGGTTACTGGTGACTACTGACCTTGCTATAAAAAGAGACTAGAACATATGTTTAAAAAAAAAACCACATGTATAAATAGACTAGAACACACTCCATTTGGCCATCCGCTTGCAAGCATATGCTGAGTACAGATGAGTGTTTAGCACACAGGTACAAGGGGACTGTCTCAGCGGTGTATTTCTGTCCGTGTGTCTGTGTGTTGTGGACCCTAATCAACCATGTATGCTTCCACAGCTACGATCACGGGTGGGGAGAGAGAGAGAGATTGGACATGTGCACGTAACATACATCACCACGTACAGGTATCTGCAGCACTTGTGCAAACGTCCATCCTATTTTTTGCTCCTGCTATTCTCCCTGCCTTTATGGGGGAGAAATTGTTAAATGTTGGCAATGAAATAAAGAGAAACTGATTTCAATGGAATATTCCTTTGCCCTGCAGACACATTGCCACCGCTTTTATGCTGCACATTACACCGTGGTGAAATTTAGTTAATTTTATGGTTTGTTATTACAACAGCAGAGTGCATTGAGAGAGGCAGCTTTGGTTGGCTCTGTGTCCCAAATTTCCTGGGTGTGATGGGAATGAGTAAGAGCAGGAAACCAGCCATGGTCGGAAACAAAGTCCATGCAGGAGCAGAGTCACTGCTGTAATTGGCTTTGAACTTTTTTTAAGGTAAGAATAAGTTAATTAGTCAGCAGAGGCTGGCTGCTGCCCTCACGGCGTGTATATTTTGGTCAGAGAATCAGAAGGAACATTTGCAGAACAAGTTGAAAACAACCTGAGATCACTTGTTTTGCTGAAAAGCATCATGTTTCGGGAAGAGAGCTTTGCAGCCTGTTCAGTGCATATTCCCCACTCTGCAGCTAGTGTCCCTTGTCTCTGACCCCCATTACTTCATCTGTAAAGTGGGGGGTCATAATGGGCACGCTCTGTGGTTTCCGGGAGGTGAACACCTCCCAGTAGGTAATCTCTAAGTATTCCATCCTCTTCTGTTTCTTGTCCGGGAGAAAACATCTATTCCCCAGTATCCCTGGAGGTGAGAGAAAGCCAGAGCAGCTGGGGTTCTGAGATCGGTATGAGTACCAGCTGCGAAATCGGTGAGGAGGACACACAAGTGACAGTGTCCGTCATCTCTGACCCCTCAAATCAGGACATCCAACCTGAGCACTCTGAAAGGACTATTCCGGAAAAGCTACAACAAAAGTTGCTGCTGCCCACTCTGAGGCTTGAGCACCTTGAGTGTCAACGTGACTGAAACCATTAGCTCATTGGGAGGTATGCCATCCGTCACTCTGAATGAAGCAAAGCGATGAACATTCATATTTATGCTACTAATGAAGCTAATTAAATCTGAAATCTGAAACAGAGTCGGTGTGGACTAGAATACTTAGAGAGCAGACGCTATTTCCACAAGAACATGGCTTTCCTTGTTATTCTTCTCAGCTGGGTCCTTGGATCCCGCCACCAATGGTAGGGCAAACAGATGACAAAGAATATGTCATCCCCACTATCATTCCTCAAGGTCTGGCAACTTCTCCCCCAGGCTGGAAGGCTATTTATCTCTCTCCTTGTGGCTCCTTATTCTCAGCAGACAGCAGCCCAGCTGCTCTCATGGGTCTGAACAAGTGGTGCTTGCTGGCTGGGATGTGCCACCAGGGGGTCCCACTACCCTCTGAAAATGGGGGAAGAGTCTTAAGAGAAGGTCACTAAGCAGATTTACACATTCAGGTGCTGGGGTCGGCTTTTATTCCTCCACTGACCTATCTTTGGAAACTAGTCTTCTAGAAGTTTCCTTGTCCCATCTTGTCTAAGAAGAGCTCTGGCAGCATTGAGAAGCTATACATTTATATTCTCTGGTGGCCTGGGTGAGGAAAGAACAGACAATGATATCTTTGTTTTCTGAATTGAAACTCATCATTTTGCGGATAATGTCAGAACCCCTCAATTTAATATATGGTAGCCTTGAGCTTAAATGCTTAAAAAAAGAAAAGTTTCTATTTTGGCCCAGGAAGCCCCAGAATGAAACTATTTGAAAACCACCCAACAAAGCTGACTCATTCAAGGAGAATTAGCTCATGTGCTTGAGGGCAGTGGGGAAAAAGGGGTGGGGCCTGGCAATGAACTAACCCTGAAGGAGAAAGCAACTTTTGAGTCATAGCATTCTAGAATCATTAGATTTTGGTGATTTTTGCCATCAGTAAACCAACCCCTTGTTATAGAAAAGGGAACCCCGTTTACTTCACGTCCTTTCTCCAGATTCAAAATACTCACACTGTTCATCAGCCCCAGCTCTAACTTCTGACGAAGCTGGTGGCCGCTGTGGACGATGCAGGAGAGAATTGCTCATTTCTGAGGTTTATACTTTAGGGAATAGGTATTAAGAGTTGCTGACAACAGACTTGGGGCATGGTTATTGTACAAGGTTTAAAAGCCGACAAGTTTGCCTTTACCATAAACCTATGCTGAACACAGTGCGTGTTTGAAACTTATTTGGAAGCAGTCAGAAATTTTACGGTGCTTACAGCAATCATCCCAGCACTGAACCGTCAGTACAATGGTGCTAGCTTTAGGCTAATAGAAAGAGCTGATAAATAGAACAACAAAAACAGTTTAGGCAGCTGCATCTTTTAGTAAGGTATTTTGTAATTTGGTACATATTAAAATCTGAGAATTACCCCCAAGTGATAGTCTCTCTGTTTTATCCTCACTCAACACTCATGTCAGGGCTCTGGGTCTTGGGGTATGGGTTTGAAGAACTATTAGGAAAAGTATTTCTCCTATGTGACCGCTATGCACACAAATGGGAGAAGGGTCTCTGGGGCCCCCCATCCCTTCTTGTTCACGGCGCCAAGTCCGGTCACGATTCTGGCCCTAATGTAAGCAGTGCTCCCAGAATCCTGCCTTACTCATTGTTTGCAGTTGGCCATAGAATCTGATGGGTCACTTTACAAAGTAAGTAAAAATCTTGTAAAGCACCTGAGAATAATTCTTAGCAGAAGATCTACCTTTTTAAAAATATAAGCTCTGAGACTGCTCTCTGGAGCAAAAAATAAACCTGCTTTCCACTCCCCACTAGTTAAATATTTTACATCAAGCCACAAGAATCCCATTAAAGAGATGCTACAGACTGTTAAAAAAGTTACAGATGTTATAAAATCATCACAATTATTAAGTGCATTTAATTAGTGTAACAACAGAAGTTAAATATGTGTACAAAACACCGCTAGACTCAAAACACCTTATAAACAGAGAAGAATTAGGTCTTACAGGACCCTGGAGAGGGAGTTAAGTTTCCTTAGAGCAGAAGAGGGAGGTAGAATTGGAGGGGCTGCCATGGGGGTGAGTCCTGTGCCAACAGCTGATTTCCCAAGAAGGGCTGCTGTCGGCGCTGCCGACATGGGCACTGGGGCAAAACCTGGCACAACGTCCAGAGCTGGTCCCGAAGGGCCCCAGGGCTCCAAGTGGGTCACGTGCTGATTCTCCCCAGGATTCCAAACCTGGACTCTCACCTCCTGGCAGCCCCACCCTCAAGGAGAGTACCCCTCCAAGCCCAGACACCTCTTTGAAGACCCCCACAGTGGCATGTCCCCACACAGCTGAGTCCTGGGCATAATTAGGCAGCCCTGAGCTGCCCCAGCCACCTGCTCTCCCGGCTGGGCTGTTAGCAGCAGGAGCCAGCAAGGGTTGGGGCAGGGGGCGCCTAGGCCTTCCCTTCCAAGCCTCCCCTGTTGCAGGCCCTTGCCTCGGTTACTCTCTGTTGCTTAGTGCTTGTTGCTACCTTCCCGACTCCCAGGTCTGTCTCTATCTTATTCCTCCTGAGGATCCAAAGGAGCACCAGCTCAGGGCTGGGAGCAGGTGTGGGATGGGGAGGAGCCTATGAAACTATTATCACCCTGCACACACTTTGTTGTGTAATTAGCATCAGCCAGGAGCACCCCGTCCCTAACCTCCCCCCACCCCCCCCAGGGAAGGCTGCGGTAGAGAACAAATAGGCAAGAAGGACTTCTGCCTGTCCTGGTGTCGAACCACAACTAGAAACTGGTAAAGTCTCTTTAAGATCATCAAGTCCAGCGCCTTTTAAATTGTGGCATAAGACTCATTTAAAGTGTCATGAGAACAATTTAGCGGGCTGTAACTAGCATTTCAGTTCTTAAAAAGGGAAACTATTGAAATGCATGCCACATAGGAAGGAAACATTTCCTTTAGTTGTCTATACGCACATTTGTCTGGATCTGGAATTTATTTCTAAGTCTCATACAGAAAGTTGGAGAAAGTTAGGCCCAGCCCTACCACCTCCTGCTCGGACGTCTCTCCAAGCTGCTAAACCATTGGAATATATACAATATACAAAGATGCAGGCTCCCTTGGCAAATCCGTCCTGGTTTCATGAATTGTCACTTTCAGCAAGTACATTTCTGCTGCCCTGGACTGAATACCAGTCAACACTATTACTCTTAGTTGGTTATGGAATCTGAATTTCCTTCTTGTATTTATGATGATTAAATTCTCCCAGTGAAGGGGCCCGCCCTGGTGGCGCAGTGTGTTAGGCAACGCACTACGAAGCAAACCGCAGCTACTGCAGCACGAGTTCGATCCCTGCCTCCAGCCAGGGAGGAGACCCACATGGCGCAGCAGACCTCTCCTGCCTCACCCACTGCTCCCCTCAGCAGTGTGTTTCTGTCAGTCTGCCTGTTCTGCATCCTGCTCTGTCTGGTGGATTCTCTCACCACCCCCATACCTCTGGCCTGTACCCCAGTGCTTGTATGCATAAATAAATAAATCTTTAAAAAAAAAATTCTCCCAGTGAAAATTTACACATCCCAGTTCCTTAGATAAGAACCAGACACACATTACATTAACAATGCCTCCTCTTCACTGCCTTTCCTCCCTGACATCACAGAAGACAATGGGAAGGAGAGAAGCCTCCTGATTTCAGAGCCAACCAGACCCCAGGAACAGAACAGGAAAAGTATGTGTCCCATCAGTTTAAGGCATCAGAATGTCCACGTCCAACCTGAAGGTCTCAGTTATACGCAGTGAATTGTGATGTCTTTTCTACAATTGGACACAATAGGTCTCTTCCACTCCTGCTGCATGTACATGAAGGCAGACGAACATTCCAGAAGCTTCTGGAATTTTCACTTAAGTAACAATTAACTTACTGCTAACAAAATGTGAGTGCCTGAAGGGGATTTAGACATCATCTATATACAACAGATCCTTGAATAACATCATTTCATTTACTGTTTCACTATAATGTTGATGCAGAAAAAAGGAAAAGAATTCCAGCCACCGCTGAATAAGATAATGCTATTCAAGGACCTGATTTCATTCTACATTTTTGCTCAAAGTTGAAGTTTTCAAGGACTCACTGTGTCTTCGCATAGAAGATATCCATGCTTCCCACACAAGTTCAGGACATTGCCCATAGTCATCCAGAATTCTGTTTCCAAGCAGGGTCTAAAGCCAAGTTTTGCACACCCAGGAGCTCCTTTTACTTTCCCACAGATGCTCCGAAATCTGACTTTTGGATTCCTTCTTCCCCTGGAGGAAAGGGGTACGGTATCAATGGTCTCACCCCATGGGAGGGTCCCTGATGTACAAGTGACACTCCTGATTCTGCCCTCATCCACAGTGGTACCTGGGCAGGTGGTACCTGGGACCCTTGAAGGGAGGTATGTTCAGAAAACCCGAGGCGAATGGCCATGCATTATTAATAGGAGAAAAATGCTGTAAACTTGAGGTTATTCTTTATGTCATTGTTACTATTAGATTTCATGGTTGAGTGAGCTGTTTGTTTGGCCCTGATAGAAAGCTGCTCCTGACAACTCTCCCTGGCCAGGGATCTGGGGAAAGGCAGTTGTGAAAATGCCCCCAACTTCACTGGGGAGCGACACCTGCATGACTCGGGATGGCTCAGGTTCCCAGCAGCTGAGCTGAGCTTCCAGCTCCTTCCTAGCTTGTGACTGAGCAGAAGCAGGGAGGCTGCAGGCCTCAGGCCCTGGGCAGAGGTGAGCTCTATGTCCTTGGCAGAGGTGAGATGAGGCGAGGCATGGGTACGGTGATGTCAGGGCCCCCGTGCCATCCCCAGTTGGCAGGTTCAAGGGCCAGGACTGGAGAGGCTCCCACATCCATCTTTCCACTCTCAGCCGAGTCCATTAAGAATGTATCGCCTCTTCCAATTGCTCTTCTGTGCTATTAATTTGGGATTGTATTAATTCCTGCTGTTATTATACAGCCAGGTGATGCGGAGCGAAGCTTCCCATTAACATGGCCAAGGAGCTGCTGCTTCTGCAGGTTGGGTCCCCTCCCCCAGCCCAGCCCATCCCCGTCTCTGCTCGGTCTCCACATGAGTGGAGTTTAGAACCCTTAAAAATGGCACCCGGAGCCTGAGACTTGGGCAGCAATCCGAAGTCAGAAGTGAGCTGGGGCTGGCGGTGAAGGAGCAGCTTTGTTCTGTCACTGCCCTTGGCTGCCCTTCCCCTTTATTTGAGAATTTTGATTATACTCTTGAGCGCTCCCTGCGACCCCGCATGACAGGTGTCTCGTCTGCGTCTGTCGTGAGTTGGGTCGCACAGTGTGCCAGGTCACACTCGCAAGGTGACTGCCAGGCTTTGTGGCGGGTGTGACTTGGACACATTCATTGTATGACCCAGTCACTGGGACCCAGATCAGGCCCACACTCAGCTCCGGTGCTGAGCCATTCCCCAGGGGTGTCCCTGTGGGCAGCCTGCCCTGCCTGGAAAGACCCCATAGGATTCCTGGACCCCATCACCGTTCCCATTTGCAAGTGCTATAAGGGTGCCCTGGGATGCCTAGAGGGCAGATTTTCTTTCTGAGGGCTGGAGACCTTTTCCTCCCTTTCTCTGAATCATTCACGGGAAGTGATATCTCACTCTGAGTGGCGAGCCTGGGAAAGTGAAGCTCCGTTCTGTGATTACTCGGCCCTATGAGATAATCAAGGAGGCCCCTGTGTGTCCCAGACGCGCTGGTGCAAGGTGACCTGCACCACTAAGGCCCCCTCTTCCCAGCTACATTTTCCTCTCCTCACCCCCTCCAGCATCCTCAGCTCAACCACACTGACAGCCCAGAGTCACCTGACACCCCGGTTCCTTCCCACTGGTGTTGGTTTGTGCTGTTCCGTCTATGAGGCTGCCCCCTCTCTTTTCCATCTGCTGAATGCCCCTTCCTTCCTTCCTTCCTTCCTTCCTTCCTTCCTTCCTTCCTTCCTTCCTTCCTTCCTTCCTTCCTTCCTTCCTTCCTTCCTTCCTTCCTTCCT
>JAGFMF010011700.1:1122803-1142765 GCA_019455555.1 Galemys pyrenaicus | reverse complement strand
TTCCTTCCTTCCTTCCTTCCTTCCTTCCTTCCTTCCTTCCTTCCTTCCTTCCTTTTCCTCCCTCCCTCCCTTCCTTCCCCCTCCCTCCCTTCCTCTCTCCTTTCCTCCCTACCTCCCTCCCAGCTCAGGGATCTGCTTTGTGGCCCCCTGACCTGCTCTTGAGTCCCCAAAGCTCTGGCCCTCAACACAGAGCACAGAGCACTGCTCTACAGAGCTAAGTTCCCTCTGCCTAGCATAGCACCTGGATTTGTGCAGGTTCAAAAAATGCCTGTTGATTGAATGGTGGAGGGAATCTGAATCACAGGACTCAGAGTTACTGGGTCAAGGTCGCTGAATAAGGACTCAGGGACAGCGAGATGAGAACTGGGGGTCCCTGGTTCCTGGGTAAGGCCCCGCTCACACTTCCACATTACCAAGTTTCCAGAGTGCCTCCAGAGGCCGAGAGTCCACTCATTTTTATCTCCAAGTCCTGGGATCCCTTAAGAATGGCTGGTGCAAAGGACTTTGAATTGTTATCATTCTGGTAATCAAAAGCAAGCCCTAGACTGGAGGCCTGTGATGCAAACAAGGAAAGCAGCTGGAATGGGCCCTGCTCTCGGGTGATGCCGCCACAATTAAGGGCTGTGCTCAATCAATTCTTTCTGGTTCCTGTCAAGGCGGTGTGACAGTCAGTGCCTCCCTGGGCCGTAGGGCCAGCAACAGGGGACTGCAGGATAGGGCTGAGCACCCTTGGGCAGGATCTTGTCCCCACAAACAGGAGGAGCTCATCATCTTGTGAAGACAGGAACACACACACACACACACACACACACAAATACACCGAGAGTGGGAGCAAGGCTTCGGTGAGGGGCCAGAGATGGGGTGGTCCAGAAGGTCGAGGGGACTCGGAGTGGACTTGGGTGAGCACAGCCTGAATTCAAGGGCCAAAAGAGTCTTCTGCGGCAAGGCAGCGAGGGCCCTTGAACTCTGCCTGGAGGTCCCCGTGTGGGCTGCTGGCCCCAATCTTGAACATGCATCCGAATCACCAGTCGGACTTACAATGCCAGCGCCACCCCCACAGTTTGTGATTCTAGTCTCTGCGAAGTCTGAGAAATTGCATTTCGAACAAACCCACTGATGCGAATGCTGTGGAACCCGTAACCAACCTTTGGGAACCGCTGCTCAAGAGGAACCGAACAGAGCTTCCCAGAAGCAAGGCCTGGCGAATCTCCAGCCAGGTGTGGCATCCTCCTGGGCTGGGTCTTGAGTCCAGCCCTGAGTGCTGCTCACCTGCAGCCACCCGCACCTCCTGTAGGAGCTTGACAGGGCATGCAGTAATGCACGTGGTCGCTCGCTGTTAGGGTCTGGGTTCACTTGACTGTGAGCTCCACTCAGCCCATGAGGTGCTCGAGGGGACCTGGATTCATAGCCGGGCTCCACTCCCCTCATTCGAGCCAACCGTCTCATAAGAACAGACCAGCAGTGGCCCACAGAGAGCACAAGTGTCTCTGTGCAGCCCGTCCCTGGGGGAATAACTAGACGCAGAGGCCACTGGCGGCTGTGTCCGGTGCCCACAATGTTAGGAGCGCGCCGACTCAGCGGCTGCAGAGGTGACGGGCTTTATCGTACTGAGAGCAGACCGCTCCCCCACAGTTGGAGCAGATGTCAGCGGACACGGAACTGGACTTGCCCCATCAGTCTGTTCGGCAGCGCTGAGGCTGACGCCCGATGCGCTTCCATGCGCAGAACCCCACTCTCACTTCGGAGACCTGGTCTCTGTGATTCGGCTCCCTAACCCCCCAGCCCACGCTCACCCTGCCCAATATCAGGGCCACACCCCCTACCCCAAAGATGGCCAGGAGTGCGAGGCAAGGGTCCTCCTTCCTGACTTGCTGGGTGAGCCTGGACGCTCCCTCAGTGGGGGTACGGTGAGGACAGAACACCCCAGGAAGCAGAAGAGGTGAGGACTCAGGGCAGATGCCCAACGACCTAGCAGTCACCTCCCACAAACTGACTCACAGGGTCCCCTGGACAGCAAGTGCCCTGGGTGGAGGAGGACGCTGGTCTTTTCTGGGGTGTTCTCCCAGCTGGCATGGAAGCTGGCACACAGTCCTTCTGGATGCTGTCCGGGGCTCCCCAACCCCGGGAATTCTGCAGGCAGATGCAGGCAGAGAGCACATGCGCCATTCTTCTGAACTGGCTCCCATGAAATCTTCAGGAAGGAGTTTTTATCCTGTGCTTTCTCTGAGGCCAGGACTCTGCTGACCCTCATGGCCTCTGACGAGAATATCTTCCAGAGGGGAGCCCCCTGCCCTTTGGCCCTGGCCGCGGTCCCCGGGCAGCCCGAGGTAGGAGGTGAGCAGCAGGCTGGTGGGCTGTGTTCTGGCATCTTCACAAAGCACCGCTTTTGTCCACCCTCCCCTCCTCCCCCACCTAGGAGCACAGTGATGTCATGATGGAGACTTGATGGGGAGGGGGTGAAGGGGGGTGTCATGGGCCGAGGGGATCAGAAATGCAGCTGAGAAGGTGGCTCAAAATAGCTCACGGAGAACAGACTTCTGCTTGACAGGCGGAGAAGGATGTGCCCGGAGTCAAACCCTCCTCTTTGAATGCTCTGTCTCCTTCTAATTATGGCTCTGTCAGGAGGAAGAGAAGCCAGCACCCCACTGACCCGAATGACCCTTTGCTTAATGTGGAGACGGGGAAGTGAAACTCGGCCCCCACCAGCCAGCCGGACGCCTCGGGGAGACGTCTGTCCACCCCATCCCTTCCGAGAGGCCCAGAAGTTCTCTTTGTGGCCAAGGGGGACACTGGCTCACCTGCATCCCAGTCTGCGTGCCCCAGAGGAAGAACCTCCTCCTCATGCAGCAGTTGGGGAAGGGGATGGTCCGCAAAGGGGCTGCTGGAACTTTCTCTGCCATCAGGGAGAGTTTATGCCCTTTGCTTATACACAGGCCAAAAAGACCACATGCTCTGAAAATGATTTTTTTGAATGACTTTAGTATGATTTGATGGACAGATCACACAGCTGAGACCTTCTTCCCACAGAGGTCTGTGTCCCCAGGCCCACAGCACAGCGAGACTTCAGTGTATACTTGTGATGGGGAGCTGACTGTGGTGTGCTAAGGGTGCCCCATGACATGTGTTCAGACAAGTGGGGTGGGAAGAAGCGTTCACCACTTCAGAAGACTTGGGGGTAAGGGTGGCAATGGGGGTCAGTGGAATTTGGTAATTGGCAATCATAACCTTCCCTGAATTTCAGTTCAAATCCGGTGGCCTCTGCTACCTACAAGCCCTGCCCCGCGGGGGACTCTTGCATGTCCATGTCCACCCCCACCCATTTTACATCCAGAGTGCCCAGCTGGCTGGGCTCCCTTGTGTGCCTTTCCTGGGGATGCTCTAGCAAAGCGCCACAGACTGGGCAACAGAGCATAACAAAAACGGATTGCCGTGCTGTTCTAGAGGCAGCAAGTCTGAACTCCAGGTGCCAGGAGGGCCATGTTCCCGCTGAGGATCCGGGTAGATCCTCCCTCCCCTCTTCCTTTCTTGGGATGGTCTATCCTTGACATTTCTTGGAACTGGCATTTCCTCTTTTGACAAGGACACCAGTTTTCGTGGATTAAGACCCACCCTAATAACCTCCCCTCACTGCATCTGCGCAGCCCCGCCTCCCAGGTGGCGTGACACAGGTGCTGGGGGGAGGACTCTGGCCTGTCTTTAGGGTGATGGGGACACAGTTAGCTCCTGTGCCTGTCTTCCTGAGCTTCCCATAGGAACCAGAGTCGTGTCCAGAGGGACCCTGATTATTCAAATGGCAAGAATTCCACACTCTTTCGGTTGTCAGGAAACCCACTAATGATAGATAACCAGGCATCCTGAAGCTTCCTTTGACCCTAGGGCAGCTTTGTCTACATCCCGATCCAGGGGAAGTTCTAGGCACCCAGAACTACTAGGCTACTCAGAGAAGTCAGGTGGTTAAATCTGAGCTGCACAAGGTGGAGGTAGGTGTCTTTCTTCTCCTGGGCGTGGCTAAGCTACCAGAGAATGGATCAGCTTCAGAAAACCAGGAGGGGGCTGGGGGCAGGGGCCTGAGGGGCTGGAAGAGGCAGTTTGCCATCAGAGGACTCAATCCAAATTCCACCCAGAGAAGAGAAGTCTTCTGTCTTCGTCTTCCATCTCTGTGGAGGGCTAGTGCTTTGATTTTCGTCTTTCTCCTTACCATGAAAAACACACCTATGTAGGAATCTTCTCCTGTCACCCATCACACAAACACCTTTCCAGGAATCCATGATGCTCACGTTTGAACAAAATTCAGTTCTCCTCATTTTCTGATCCCCCTGCTACCCGGCAGCATCCAGACAGAATCTTGCCAGAATAAATTCTGGATTCAGGCATCTTTTCCATTTGTTTCCAGGGAAGGTGGTGGAATCTGCAAATTATTTTAAATTTATCAGAAGGGCTAGGGTTAGAGTTCCTCTGGAGGTTTCTCTAAATATTAAAAATAGATCTACCATATGCTCCAGCAATTCTTTCTGAAGAAAACCAACACACTCATTCAAAAAATACATGCCCTGCTGTGTTCATCGTGGTGGTATTTACAGCAGCCAAGGATGTGTTACAGGGCAACCCTAATATAAAGTGGGTTCCCCTCACTGGGTTCTCCACCTGCGCGCTCAGAAGACTTAAAAAGTCCCAACTCCAGGTACACGTGGCAAAAGTTATTAACACGTTTTATTTTATGAAAGAAGGGGAATAAAATAGTAATAATGCCAAGAGAAAAAGAGAGGGATACAAATCCACAAATACTCTACCAGATCTAAGCAATGGCACGTTGAGGGCTGGCTTCGAGTCGAATGAGATGGCTCCGAAGTAAGGGGTCTGGCTCCTCAGTAAGAGGAAAGACCCCAAGCTCACCTCTGGTTTTATAGCTAGCCTGGCTGCTTAACTCCACCCTCAGGTCCCAGTAATCCACTCTTCGATAATCATCTTATCGGATTTGTGGTTCTGGAATACTGATGGTCTGGAGTGGGGGTTGGAGTCCACACACCCATAATCCATTTAGGACTACCTTTCCCCCTAACAGATGGAAGTCCCCTAAGATGCTGAGATAAAGAAGATGTGGTGTGCATATACAATGGAATACTACTCACCCATTAAAAAGCTAGAAAATCTTGCCTTTTGTGACAGTGTGGATGGAACTGGAGGGGATAACATTAAGTGAAATAAATCAGAAGAAGGAACACAAATACTGGATGACTTCACTCACGTGTGGAATATAGAGAAACAAAGCAAAGGAACAGACAAAACCAAGCCAGATCGAACCCTTGGAGCCTGACTGCAGGACTGACTGAGACTGCCAGAGGGACTGAGGGGAGCAACGGGTGGAGGGGCCCTGTGGACAGTGGTGGAGGACTATGGGTACTTTGGTGTAGGCATGGTGTGGTAATATCCACATTGAAGAGGTGTAGCCCTGCTCTTCTAAAATCCCAATAAAATAAAGTTGTCAGGAGGACTCTCCAGTTCTGAACATTTTTAATAGCTAACACTCAGTGCAAAGAGGAGAGATTTATTCCGGCCAGTTTATCCCAAGTAAATCTTGGGTATCTCAGTTCCACATTTTAACAAGAAACAAGCACTTTATAATAACTGCTCAGATTAAACTCCGACGTACTCTCAAACCATTAACCTGAAGGAATTGTAACGATAAATTAAACATATTAATGAAGCTGTACTACAAGCTTGAAATTTGTTAGGTAAATTGTAGCATTATTAACAACCAACTTGACTTATCACAATCCATCATTGGAGGGAAATGAACTAAAACAGTGATTACATGACATGCAGACCGTGCCAGAACAAATAAAAGCAGCAGTGATCGCTAACAGGAAATGCAAATGCGCCGGGACACTTGCACATGAGTGTCAGATCTGGCAGATCTTTTAAATTCTTCTCTCCTCCCTCCCATTCTCCCTTTCACTCCTTTCTGCTTTCCCCTTCTCTTTCCTTCCCACTCATTCCCTTCACGCTCAGAAAGGTCTACATTTCTGATCCTTGTTCTTGGTGAGCCACCGAGTTTGTAGCGAGAGACTGGGTTCTGTGCATCACATAAATCTCTCCCAGATCCTGTTACCCATCATCAGCCTGTCCCCAAAGGCGCCTGCCTGGTTCAGCACAGCCCAGCTCCGTCCTCATCCTCCGGGTTGGTTGTGATTGTTTGCACCTGAATTACTTTGCACCTCATGTAGGTGGCAGGATCTTATGCTTGGAGGGACTGCAGAGATCTGAGGTCCACACTTCCACGTGAGGGAGCTGAGGCACAGAAAGTGACAGATCCCTCCCACTACCACCCAGATATTGACCTGGCAAAATGTAGGAAAACCTGCAAGCATTCCCAAGGGGCCACACATGTCCATGAGATCACAGATGTCTCCTTCCCAGGTTCAGAGCATTTTCTAGAACCTGGAGGGCGAGGTGACCACACTTTGGGATGGTCTATGCCCTGGTGCTGTAGCAGAGGTGTAGCCACTGGCAAGGCGGTTCCCTGGCTTACTGACACCCACACAGCAGAGCCCCTGTCTACTGGGAGGGCCAAGCAGACCTGGAGGGAAGGTCTGCCTGGAACTGTCTTGAGAGATTTCAGGTGGAGCCACGTCTGGCCTCTGGGCTGGGGGTCAGAGTGGAAGGCTGTGCTTTTCTCGCCCAGTCCTACATAGGGGGTAGGGACACTAATGCCTAACTCGAATCCTGTGAGGACTGGATGTGTAGAACAAAGACAGAGCAAACTAACCAGACCACATGCTTTTGTATGATTGTTATTGGCACATCAGCACCTGCATCCTCATATTGTCTGAAAATCTGATGAGCAATTTTTGATATCTACCATCAACCCCGTCCCCAAGGAAATGAAAAGACTATGGTGAGGAGAGCAGAGAGATGGGGGCCTGGCTGGGGAAGGAAGCGGCTGAAGATGGAGGGGGCACTCTTATGCCGTCTTCTCTGGACCCAGAGTCCTGGCCGTTGTGGTTGGCTGCCTAGGCCAGCTGGCAGGGGTGTGAGAAACCAGCATCAGGGAATGCAGGGCTTGGGCTGTTGGGGGCAAAGCGGTGCCGTGGAGAAAGGGTCACAGAGCAGGATGCTGGAATCTCGATCCCCAGCTTCATGTGTCCACCTGAGCATGTCTGTTGGGTTTCATGAATCATCCTCCACTAATTTACAGCAGTGTACACCTACAGTGATTTACAGCCAGGCAGGGGCAGGAGGAAAGACGGGCTGGACAAGGTGAACTGCGGGAACCACAGCTCAGTGCCCACCTGAGTTATGAGTCTCTCCTTTCATAGATCTCCTCCCTCCATGAATTTCCATTATGTCACCCAGGGTCTAGAGGAGAATCCACCCCTCCCCCACCCTTGTGCTCCCCATCCCAAGGCCCCTCTGGCCTATATTTTCTAGAAGGACACCCTGAAAAATGATGGATCAACTGTTCTGTTCAAAACGGAATAGATCTGTGAGTCACAGGAAGTGCAAGCCCAGGACAGCGAGAGCCACACTGGGTTTGGTGCCATTCCTTGCTCCCTGAGTGTCTCTGCTTGTTTCAGAGAGTGACCTGGTGATCTCCTCAATCCCCAAAGCAAAGTAAGTCAACCCTCATTTAAAAATACATGAGAAGATGATGCTTAAGGAGACGAGTGTTGGAAACTAAATGAACACGGGACTCAGCCCCCACGGGCCAGCACTTTGGGGCCTTGGGGCTAGAGGAATGGCTCTCACAGGCTGAAATCACATCAGACTGACTTGCTGGGAAGGGAGGCGGGTTTTGGACTCTTGGCCATGCTACCTTCCATGTGTGTGCTTGAAAGAATGGGGCCACAGCCTCGAATGCTGAGGTTCTGTCTAGGAGAATGGAGATGGCAAGCACAGACCTTTTAGGGAATTCGAAGATTTATTTATTTATTAATGCACAATTATTTATTTATGCACACAAGAGCTGTGGTACAGGCGAGAGGTGTGGGAGGTGAGAGGATTCACTGGAGACAAAGTGGGGAGCAGAGCAGGCAGATCCACTGAAGTACGCTGCTGAGGGGAGCAGTGGGTGAGGCAGGAGAGGTCTGCTGCACCATGTGGGTCCCCTCCCTGGTTGGGGATGGAACTCACACTGCTGTGTAGTGGAAGCTTCACAGTGCAGTGCTCAACCTGCTGCACTTTTGGGGAATTTGAACCCCATCCTTTGGCTGTCTCATTCTAGAGTCATTTGCAAATTGTGTCTCAGACCAGAGTGCCTACATGCAAGGTTTCCAGATTTCTTTGGCATGTTCCTTTTGCAAATCCTTTTCCTCACCATATTTATTTTGCTTGCATGCTTTTTTCTTACTGTGATTCTAATTGTGCCCAATGTGGCAACTGGGAGGAAAAAAAGAATGTGTGGAAAATGGGTGGTGGACTGCTCAGACATCAACATTGAGTAGACAGACAAGTGTACCAGACTCCTCACTGCCACCTTCTTGGGGGGCAGAGCTCTGGGAATGACTGTGCCTCCTGCTGCCCACTTTGGCTTGACCTCCTTCTTCGTGCTCCGCTGGGCAGTCTCTTCACGGACTGGGACTGTCCTGAGCTGGATCAGCTGCACACAGCCCTCCCTAGGACCTGCCCCTGGACTTTTGCCCAAGAGTTTTCTGCACCTCCCCACCCCAACTCACAGAAATATCTTTCAGATCTCATCTTGAACGCTCACCAGGCTCCAACACATGTCCCCAGTCTCCCTCCCGCCTGTCTGTCTGCCTTCCCGCAGGTCTGTCTGCTAGTGCCTGCCGACTTCGCCAACCACATGGGTGGCTCGGCGTGGCTTTGTATGAGCCCTACCAGGGGATCCGAAATGTGGAGGGCAGGTGTGGAGGGGTGACCCAACATTGCATCCTTGGGAGCTGCTCATTCCCTGCACTGAGGGCTGTAGACAGAGATGGCCCAGCCAGGGCAAAGGACATCCAGGTTGTCACTGTATTTCTCTGGGAATTGGACCCTGACTTTAGAAAAGAAAATCAAAAATCTTGCTGGAACACAGGCACACTAGGGTAACTGGAGATCTGATGTTCCTGCAGACCCCAGGTTTGACATCCTCGCCTTCAGCAGCGTGGCAGCTCGAAGAACAGCAGTTTGTTGTGCGTGTCATCAGAATTCACTTCACCAACCCCTGCCAAGCAAGCTCTCCTCTTTGTCAAGAGAGGGAGAGAGCTGCAGGGAGGGCGGGTAATCGGGAGTGCTTAGAGGGTCAGGGGAGAGCCAGGTGAGGCGAGCCAGTGAGAGGGCACCAGCCACTGGGGAAGCACTGGCTGGCCAGGGAGGGTGGGGTGAGTGGGGTCCTGTTTCCTCCAGCAGCTCAAGGCTGGAGCTGAGAGGGTGGCAGGGGGAGGCTCGCCAGGAACAGGAGGGCCGAACAGGAGATTGGGGATATTGTGTGACATAGTCAGTTTCTGGCTGCCCCAGCGGCTGTGGGTGGTGCAGTGTCCCCTTCTACTGGAGCAGCCATTCCCAACCTAGGGAGCGAGAGCACCTGGAGGCCGGCTGTAGACAGACTGTTGGCCCCACCTCAGGGTTTCTGAAGCAGTAGGTCTGTGGAGAATTTGCTTTTCTAGTAAGTGCCCAGGTGCCAGGGACCCAAAGCTGAAGAGCTGACTTGCTTTAAATTCTTGCAATCCACAGAGTCGCAAAAAAGGCGACTCTTTAATAACTGGAATTTCATACCGTGTCCACCAAAAGAAATACCTTTGTTTGTAGAAAACTTAGTTCACTGTTTGGGGAGGCGCTGAACCCCTCCCTAAATCTGTTCTCTTTCAGTCAAGACATGAAAGAAATGCCTTCGGTTTATGGGGTGTAGGAGGTTGGATTGCATGCCCTTCAAAGAAATGTTGAAACGCTCACCTCAGGTACCTGTGAATGTGATCTTCTTGGGAAATAGGGTCTTTGTTGATTCAATTAGGTCATTTTGATGCAACCCATTAGCCCAATTAGACTGGGTGGTAAGTTCAATGACTGGCATCTTTATAAGAGAAGGGAATGAGTGTTTTGGACACAGGGCAGAGAAACACAGGAAGGGGGCCCTTGTGAAGAGAGAGGCTGGGCCTGGACTGACACTGCCTTGAATCAAGACCCTCAAGGATTGACGGCCTCCACCAGGATCCAAGGCAGAGCAGAGGAAGACACTCCCCTTGAGAGGGAGCAAGGGCTGCCCCACCTTTCCCTCACACTTCTGGCCTCCAGAACTGGGAGAGAAGAAATTTGTTGTTGAAGGCACTGGTTTGTGGTCATTTTTGCTGGCTGCCCCAGCAAACTGCTGCCTAGGGTCCGCAGCCCTTGTGTTGTCTCCCTGGGGCACCCAGTCTGTCCAGTCCTGCAGGCCTTATGTTGACTGACTTCCAGGGGAGATGCCTCGTTCCCCAAGGACATCTGAGGTTCAGCTCTTGTTTGCTTGCTGAGGAACCTTGCTTCAAGGACACCAGACGAGCAGAACTTCCACCAGGAACTGAGTGACTGGGAAGGCAGGAATATGGAGAGCGTGCGGAGGGTCATGGCCCCTGGCTCACACAAGGCCAGCAGCCAGAGGTTTTGCAGGAGTTAAGATGATATGCAAGAAAGGTCAGAAGCCCAGTGATCTTAGAGTACCAGGAAATTAGCATAAGGGGAAAGAACAGTGTTCTCTTACAAGTGCAGAGCTTCAAGGCCCTGCTGTTGGAAGAAGAGGTGAGGAGAAGTAGAAAGTTTGGGAACCTAAGGATGTCTCAGAATGAGTTCCTCATGACAGTACCTGCGAAGTCAGCTTTCCATTGCTCAGTTTGCATTCCCCGGCCACCTCTCGGGGGATCACCAGTGATGCTTACTTGAAATGCAGGTTCCTGGGTTCCACCTGTGCCATGCTGAGGGAGAATCTGCATGGACAGGGGCCAGAAAGCTGTATATCCCCAAACTCTGAAAGTAGATTTACGCCCATGAAGTCTGAGAACTATTATTGCTGACGGTTTATAAATGTTAATAGGCTTCCCCCTCTAGGCATGTAAGTAGGGGGATTACAGAATGGGAGAGAGGGAGAAGAGAAGGTGCTTCAGACGTCTTTGGGTAGCTCTCCCCCACACCGTCTTGCCCAGGATCTCTGGGTGGGTCATCCTGGGCTGACTGGGGACACAACTTCCCTCCCAAGGTTGGACCAGTCCTGGCCTGTGTTACCCAGGTCCAGTGCCTCGGACTGGAATCACCGGCCTGTCACAGCTCTGCCACCTACTGGCTATTGATGGAAATGGCAGAATTCAATGTAGAGTCTACACTAGTTCAAGAGAGAGGAGCATCAGAAAACACTGGCAACACACACATGTGCACGCGCGCACACACACACACACATACTCACACACACCAGGACCCTTCTGGCCCGGGTAGCTTGCAGCAGCAGCTGTTGGTTCACCTGTTGTGTCAAGTACAGATGCATTAGATTTCTCAGTTCAAGGATGAGATTAGAGGAGAAAGGAAAAAGGAAGCAAAGCACAGGATGATAACCAGAGAATATGAAAAGACTTCCTCTCCTCCTTCCTTCCTGTTTTTCAGACAACATTGGAGGGGAAGATGTTAGTGAGCCTTGCAGAGCCGTGCTCTGCGGCGTGGGGAATGGGGCTGCAGCAGCAGAGATTTTCTTAACTCCCAGCCCCAGGGGAAAGGGGACTTCTGAAGGAGCCCCCAGCAGGCAGGTGGTGGGAGCTGACCCTCCTTCAGTCCCAGCTCAGCTCTTGGTGCCCAGAGCATGTGTGCACAGACTGATGTCACACCTTCACCAGAGGCCCTGGCTGCTGGCCAGAGTGGCACTCTTCTCTGCCTCAGTTTCCCCTTTAATGAGCAGCCAGGGCTGGGGCATAAATGAACATATGCTGCTGCCTCCAGAGCCCTGCGGGGTGTTCTGCCATGTCTGATTTCTCCAGGGCTCAGAAGGATGGGACATGCATAGCTCTCCCCTGTCAGCCGAGGGAGTGTTCCAGGACGCCCAGAGCAGCTCAGGATTGCTCTCTGCCCACCTTCACTCCTGCTCGCCCGCCTGCAGCCTGCTTTCCTGTGAGATGAGCTTCTGACCTTGCCATGATCTCATGTCAAAAACCACTTGGAATTGAGTTTCAGTGACCTGGTTATCTCAGGTCCTTGGGGAGGACAGATCAACAGACCACAGGCTTCCCAGGAGTCACAGTTTCCTGCGCTGCTTGAGAATGCTTCCCACCTACCAACTCCCCGCCTGCCGCTGCTGCTCTGCGACTCCCTTGCCCTCCATGCCAGCTCTTGGCTTTCTTCTGAATCCCTTCCGAAGCTGCACGGCCGGCTGTAACCTGAATCAGCTGGGGAAAGGAATAGGCAGGTGGGTCCCCGAGGCTGGTATCCAGGCAGTGAATGTTGTCCTTTGCTTGGTGTCCCAATTTTCTCTTACCATGCACAATTTGGACATTGTGAAACCAGCGTGGCTCGGCCAGGGCAAGTAAATGGACGCGGAATGCCACAGAGCGTATGTAATCAGGGTGAACTCGGGATCAGTGGGACTGCTATTCAATCCTGCTGAATAGCAGGCCAGTAAGTTGAATCCAACCCAACCCAATGCAACCCAACCCAACAATACAGTAAAATAGCTAAGCCCCAAGTCACAGGTAGTTTTATAGCACACTATTGACTCACCTTACTCTGCATTGGTGGACCATGGAACTTTCTGCTCTTCATCCCTTCCCTCACCTGCAGGCTTGATAACAGGAGTGACTGTGAACTCAGCAGGGTGAGAGCAGAGGGCTCAGGTGTGAAGAGACCTGATGGAATTACAATGGTGACATGAATCTGGGCATCATTTAAGAACTAGTTGGGGTTTTATTCCTCATGTGTTGGGGACAAGGACCCAAGGACACTGTGCTAACCTGGGCCACCACATCAATGTAAGGACACACTGATATAATGGACATGGAAACCATTTCAGAGTTGCAAATGCTTAGCTGTTGCTAACTGAGTAACTGTTTAGAACGAAGCATTAAGTTTATGTTTTAAAATCCTGGCCTGAGGCCTGTGAGAGTTGGCGTCTCTACCACAGGGACATGGGAATATAAAAGCTATTACTGAACATGCTGTTTTCCATGAGTTGAATGTGATTGATTCCCAATTATGTTAAAAATATCAAAGTTTCCACAAACTCCAGTTAAAAAGCTTGCTATGTAGAAATATGTTGTTCCCTTAACCCAACACAAGTTGGCCACAGGAGAATGGGAGAGCGTGAACCATTCATTAGCATCCACCTGCCAAGACGAAGTGGGCACCTCCTGGTAGCAGAGCAGAATTTTGTCTTTCAGTTGTCTGAGACAATATATAGGTTCTTAACTTTATTAAAGCAATGACAATACTCATCTTCAAGGTTCTAGAACCTTCTAAAAGGTTGGAAGTTTGAAGGAGGGGTAAAGATTAACTCTGTTTTATAAAAGTCAGGCCTATCAGTTCCCACCTCAGCAACATATGGCACTATCCACGGGTGATAGCTCATCCCAGGGTTCCCACACCCACCCTGCCCTTCCAGGCTTCCCTCTAAAAGCACAGGCCCTGGCCATAGCTGGTCAGTGCCCATTGCCCACACATCACCCCCTTCACTTGTCTTCACATCCACTCATGCCTGCTTGTCCTAAGGCATGTTCTTCACTAGTTCCTACTATTTGAATCAAACTAAAGTCAGTTCAAATTGCTACTTTTCTGTGAAATGCCTGTCTCAGCATTCACCATTCCTCCCTCTTCATACCACATCTGCCTGTTCTCTGTATGTACCTCATTCAGCAGGAACTTGGTGTGTGAGTCAGGGCATGCTGGCAGAAGGCCTGGCTGAAAATTCCAAATCTATCACTTGTTAGGTAGATCTGACTTTTCACCTTTTTGAGTCTTAGTCTATTTACATATGAAACACGAATAAAAATAACTGTCCTAAGCTCATTGGAATTACATTAAATCAGCAAATGTTTATTGTGCGCCTACTGTATGTGGTATGAGTCAATTTAGAAAATGCACATGAAACTGCTTGCTGAATTGTGTTTTGTCTTAGTCATTTTAGGCGAGAAGCCCTTGAGGGGAGAACCAACCCAATTCCCTGTCAATCCCTTGTGAGATGGCTTGAGTCCTCGGTGGTGGCCCTTCACATTGTAGGTTCTCAGTGAGTGAGTGCCCAGCCTTGGTGACAGAGAAAGGCAGGCCAGTGGGAAAGCCTCTGATTCCCAGGCATAGGTCTCAGAAAGATCTCCCTGGCCCCAGATCCTCCCACCTGCTCCTGTTAGTTAGCATATGAAAAAGTCAGGGAGGGGAAACCATGGAGGAAGAGTACAGTTTTCCGCTGGATAAACAAAATGCTTGGGAGGGTGGAGGATTAGATAATTCCTAATTATCTGACACCTTTATTTATGTAGTGTCTGTAATAATAATAATTAAAAAATCTTTCCAAAGAGCTTGCAGTCCATTGGAGGCTGAGGAAATAATTACCTGCTTAGAAATCCGGGAGGAAATTAAGTGACGCGAGACAATTTTGTTGCTGGCTCTTTTTGTCTCTCTTTCGCTCCTGCAACACAACGAGCTGACATGAGCAGAGCCCTGCTGGGCTGAAGAGGAACAAAGAAGTGTTTTTGGTGTTGCTTTTCTCTGACCTCCCTTGAGGGACTGGAAATAAAGCTCGGGGCCTAGTGAAGGTGGCCAGAGTCTAGTTAATGGATGTCAGTCTGCAGAACCCGGATGTAGGGACATTCTCCGTAGACCCTGGGGTCTTGTGATATGGTGGCTTGTGGGGACTCTTCTGGAGCCTGGAGAGTGACAACCTGTGTGATCTCCCCCTCCTCTCTTGAGTTTCCCCAATCCTAAACTACTCCACTCCTTCCCTCCCCAACCCCCTTGCCTATTTTCCCAGTCCTGCTAACTGGGGCAGAGGTGGGAAACCAGCGACCCCTGGTGGTTGGCATGGCGCTGGCATGAGGTTGACCAAAGAGGAAAAGGGCCAAAGGAGCTCAACCCTCAGTGTAAGTGAGGACTTGTCAATAGGCCTCAGATAACCTCGTTTCATTATAATGCAGATGAGGAAAAATTCAGTTCCACTGGAGCCACTGCCTGTGTGGGGTTTGCAGTTGCCCTGTTTGTATGTGGCTCTACGGTATCCTCCTAGATCACAGAGATATGCACATGAGTTTCCCTGGTGTCTCCTCACGACCCAGTAGGAGTGAGTGTGTGTGTGAGTGCTGTGCTCGGGATGAAGGGTGGGGTTCCTTCCGGGACTGGGTTCCTTCTTGTGCTCTAGGTGCTAGAATAGACTCTGGCCACCTTGAACCCGAATTGGAATAAGCGGGCTGGAAAATGAATGAATGGATACAAATTTTTTTCAATACTAGCAGTGTTTTGTAGTCTTTATTTAGAAGTTTGGAGGTTTTTCTGACCAGAAATGCGCCGTAGGAACATAACTCTTATTTCTATCATTTAGCCTATGGCCAAATTGGTTTTAAGATTCAGTTGCCCAAACTCTATCAATGATGTTAAGTGAGGACCTACTGTATTTAAGTCTTAGATCAGTGAGGAGGATAAACTTCAAGGTGATTTTTGTAAATGATAGATACATTCAGATTTTGAAAGTGATACAGACTTTAGAGAGAAATTCCTGGACCAGCCCCAAGCAGAAATTGTGAAAACTGTGGAGACTTTTCTTTAGTTCCTCAAAAATTCCTACACCCTGATTCTCCATCTTGAATTAGCTATGTTCCTGTTGCTCTTCCTATTCATCCTTCACTGGGTACCCCCACTCTCTTCTGTCATGGGAGAATTGGCCCTAATTGTGCCTATAGGTCTGTCTAATGTGGAAAATAGAAAGCACCTAAACCTGTCATTCTGCCTCTGATGACACCCAGAGAGACTCAGCCAGTGGGATCAGCTTCAACTCCTGGACTCCCTCTAGGCCAAGACAGTTGTCCCTTCCTTATCATAATATTGGTAGCACAAAAGATGCTTAATGCAAAGAGGTCCCCAAATACTGGAATTCAAGGATGGCGGTGACTGCAGAGAAGGTACTGATCAGGTCTGTCTTTCCTCTGTCCCCCAAAGTGAAGCCTTTTTTTTTTTTTTTTTGGTAAGTGTGAAACCTATTTAAGTTACTGGGCTGGGAACTAAGTGAGCCCTTTGTGGTTATTTGGAGACAACATAAAGGGAAGCAGGAAAATGTGATTTTGTGTTCCTCTTTTTCACCAATGTGATGGTGGGTCTGTGTTCTGTGGTTGATGAAATGTGCCCAACAACTCTGGCCCGGTGATCAACATTCTGGTTCTGGGGAAGTTTTTATGGCACAGTCCGAAAGGCAGTGACCAAAGGCAAGTCCTTAGCAAGGCCCTTCCACTGGAGCCCCAGTCTTGGCAGAAACAGCCAACTGATCACCATCACGGCACATTTAACTCATCTCAGACTCATGTTCCATCCGCACAATTTTCTCCCCCAACTTGCTCCTTGGGCCCTCCACTCCCTTGACCACCCAAGTATGACAATCTAGAGCTGTCACTGACTCCTCAAGCTCCATCAGTCTACCTTCATTCTTCTCAATTCTCCCTGCCCTGGGTTAGGCCAGATTAAGTATCATGTCCTTTCGTGTCCCCGTCCCTCTATTTCTAGCCTCTCCCCCCCCCCCCGCCACCTACCACCTGAGGTAAGAGATTATGTCCCAGGAACATAAAACTTCATATAGCAAAGAGGCTTATGAAGGGGAATTATTTCCATATGGCCGCAGACTCCCACCATTCACTTTATCCCCTAAGATAGCCTCAAAATACAGTAACACTTCAAAGGCACTTAGGGAACCAAAGGGGGATCAAGGAAAGGAATAAGAACAATAATAATAACAATCACAGCAATAAAGACACAGAAACCAAAAATGAGGAGACAAGGACAGACTGGGGACACCTGGTAGGGAGGGGAGGGGGAGGGCTGAGGGAAGATGGGAGCACGAGGGACTGAGGTGATGGTGCAGTGGTGAGATGGTGATGGGGAATACATGGGGATTACAATTTATGGCAAGTATATGTAAATTTTAAAATATTTATATTAATAAAAATAATTTTAAAAAAATAAAATACTTATATTTTAAAAAATAAAACTAAAAAATAAATAAATAAATAAAAAAGACTTTGACCATTATCAGCTTAACAGAGTCTAAACTTTAAAAAAAGTGATGGAGAAAGGAGAGCATGACCCTGGGCTGGAGTGTGGAAGCAGAGGGGCAGGTCAGCGTTCTTGGACCCGCCCTACTCATGTGGGGGGCCAGTCTACCTCCTGCCTTGAAATCACCAGGAAGCAGTGTCACGCATCTTACTGTAGATCTCAGTGCTGAGAGGAGCGGGAAGCCAAGGCTGCCCTCTCTCCCTTTCCAACAATAATGTCACTGTGGAATGTGAACTAAGAGAGAGATGTGCTGAGTGCCCTGCGGGCCCCTTGTGATGGTAACTGAGAACAGAGTTTAGTGCTAATCATGTGCCAGGTAGTAGACCAAATGCTTTTCACCTACTTATTGTTCCCTCTTCGCGTCAGCATCTTGGTGGCAGGTGCCATCCTTTGCATGAATGAATACCATTTGCGTTTAGGACGGAGCGTGCTGGGTCATCTAACTAGTCCATGGCAGGACTAGGTTTAGAATCCACGTTAAGGGCTCCTGAGCCCACATACTGGATCACTGCAAAATTCATCTCTCGTGCAAGTCCAGAAACTAACAAGCGCTGGCCAAGTGGAGAAATGAGCACTCTTCTCTTAAGATGCTGATACAACACTGGCATGTACCATTCATCAATAGATTCTTAATTTTAATGTTCCGGCCACTGATGCTTAGGCCCTTGGTTACTTCCTCCTGGTCTCAGTCTTCCACATCTGAACTTGGGGACAGATGACCCCCACAGGGACCAGAGTGGTGGCTGTGGGTTCTGCTCAGTGCCTCCGAGCTGAGAGATCAATAGTTTAATTGCTGTGACACACACGGTCCTTGGTGATGTCGTATTAATAATTGTAATAATGTGGCAGAGGTGAGGAGAGGATGGTTTTCCAATAGCTTATTTTGAAGTGCATTTCTCTGCAGTTAGCTCCCCATGCTTCTGGCAGAGTCGGTCTCCCATAGAAGCCCCTGATTATTAGGGTTTTTTTCTTCAAGGCCCTTCTGCTCTGCCAGCCACCTCCTGCCTTTTGCAGGCACTCCCTTGCTGGGGTCAAAGGTCAGCCCTGTGATTTGAGGAGAGTGTTTTTAGACCCTCCGCAGAAGATGGGAGCAGCTTAAAGCCTGCCTCTGTGGTTTTCCAGGGGAGGGTGGTCAAAGGGCCCTTTGTGATATCCCAGCCAAGCTCCCTCCTGGCCCCAGGGCCCCTCGTCCTCTGCATCTGTGCATTCCTGTGCTGTCTGGTGATGTCACCCCGGACAGGGACGCCCTTCTCCGCTCCAGAATTCTAATCCTGGGGAAGGCCGTTCCCCACGTTGTCTTTGGACCGGATTTTCTGACTGCAAGTCATTCACAGGCCTCACCCCAGGCCTCATGAATTCCTGGGTTCTCATTTGACATGGTTCCAAGTGTTTCTTTCTCAGAGTAGCTGCTGTTTAAAAAAAAGAAAAAAAAAGCAAAGCCGAATGTGGCAGTGGCTGGGGGGCTGCGTGGGACGGCGAGGGGAGAACGAAGCAGTGCTGTGAGCTGTGGGCGGCTCTGAGGGCAGTCATGCTGCAGAGAGGCTCCGGCCTTTTCGCCGCTGGTGATGAGCCCTGT
Source organism: Galemys pyrenaicus (assembly GCA_019455555.1). Taxonomy (NCBI): domain Eukaryota; kingdom Metazoa; phylum Chordata; class Mammalia; order Eulipotyphla; family Talpidae; genus Galemys; species Galemys pyrenaicus. Next base: position 1,124,002 of record JAGFMF010011700.1, on the reverse strand, counting down.
GGCCAGGGCGATGCTGACTCTGCTTGCCGGTGCTGAGCCCAGCTCTGAGGCAGGGAGCATCAGTGCAGTCAGGGGCTCCACTCATGGCCCTGTGACCTCTGGTAAGTTGGGTGAGACAGCCCTACCCTGCAGAACAAGGAGCAAGCGCATAGTCACCCTGAATTGGGACCCCAAATTGTGATATGGCACAGTGACCCGGAATCATGATTTGGCCTCATGTGACTCAAACCAAGGCACATGGGCAATCCTTTGGGAGCACAGAAGGGCAGCCTCGAATTCGCCCTGGATGACAGCGGGGGACACTCTTAGAGTGGAGCTGAGTGAACTGGGTGTGGAGTAAGCGTGGAGAGCGGCGTCCACGTTCTTCGAACCCTCATTTTTACTATACCAAGGTGTCCTGGAGTCTAGCCCAGGACTTGAGGCCGTTTGAGTTCTGCTAGACCCCAAGTGAGCAGACATTGCATGTCTGCCCAAGTGCCGTGGTAGTTTCAGGCAACTCGTAGCCCAGTCAGGGACTATGGGTGCACCCTAGCCTGGGTGCCTCTGAGAGGAGGGTGCAGTTGAGCGAAACACCCTGGTCTGACCTCCTCGCAGTGTGTATTCATCAAGGAGATTGCCACGCGGTCCCGAGAGTCCATGGGGCCCCTGCCTGTGGCTCAGAGTGGAGTCTGATGGGAACCCTCTCGGCCGGCTGCTGCTGTTGTCCTTGGTGTTTGAAGCCTGGTGGGTCCTCAAGGACCACAAAGAGAAGTGAGCTTGGGAGAGGCTAAGGGTCGGGATCCTGTTGATGTTTTTCCCATGATTCATGAAACTCCTGCATTCGTCGTTCATGTATTGAACATCGAGTAAGTAATTTCCTAAGCATCTAGGCTTCAAAGACCTACCAGGGGTCTGGTAGTGGGGCTGTGCTCTGCCATGTGATCATCATCATGGTCATCATTGTCATCACCCCACTTCCACTTCCTACTAGCTGAGCAGATACATAGTAACAACTTGCAACTGAGAGTCCTGAGCCTTTCTTATTTTCTTCCTATCCGGCCCATTAGTAAAAAATGTTTTATAATCCATGGGCCTCCCTGGTGGCGCAGTGGGTTAACAGGCGCACTATGAAGCAAACCGCAGCCACTGCAGCACGAGTTCAATCCCTGCTGCCGGCCAGGGAGGGGACCCACATGGCGTGGCAGACCTCTCCTGCTGTG
>JAGFMF010011700.1:1087532-1122621 GCA_019455555.1 Galemys pyrenaicus | reverse complement strand
CTCAGCAGTGTACTTCTGTTGATCTGCCTGTTCTGCTCCCTGCTCTCTGTGGTGAATCCTCTCACCCCCACCCCCACACCTCTGGCCTGTACCCCAGTGTTTGTATGCATAAATAAATAAATCTTTAAAAAAAATGTTTTATAATCCAAATGATGGAATCCCATCCGCAACCTTGAGTTTAGAATTCTGAACCCAGGACCTCCCTGGTGGCGCAGCAGGTTGAGTGCTGTACTGTGAAGCATCCTTGACACAACAGTGTGAGTTCAATCCCCGGCCAGGGAGGGGACCCACATGGCACAGCAGACCTCTCCTGCCTCACCCGCTGCTGCCCTCAGCAGTGTGTTTCAGTCCATCTGCCTGTTCTGCTCCCCACTCTGTCTCTGGTGGATCCTCTCACCTCCCATGCCCCTGGCCTGTACTTCTGCTCTTGTATGCATAAATATAAAAAAAAATCTTAAAAAAAAATAATTCTGAACCCGGTTTTTCCTACTTCCGCTAAGGATACTAAACAGATCTGACAAATTCCGCCAGACGTTGCAGGTGATGCTGCTGGGCGGTCAGGACGCCAGCTCGGCCGTCTACACACCCCTGTGCTTAAGACCTGTCCTCAAGGTGCTAGCACCCCAGTGCTGCAAGGAACACGCTTACAGTGTGAAGGCCGAGGGGGGTCATCTTGGACATGAGCAGAAGCACATGGCATCTTTAATGGCTGCCCTTGTACATGAGGGAGCCCCCACCCAGCAGGAGCTGGGATGCCTGGGGTAAGTGATATGGAGAGAGTCTCACAGGAGTGTCCCGGACCAAAATCAGAGGGACTGACAGGCTTGGGGTGGTTGAAAGGAAGCAGAGATTGGAGGAAAGGAAAGAGGGATGTGAACCGGAATGGGAGAGAGGAGTGGACCTGAACATGGAGGAAGCAAGAAGGCCCCTGACCTGGCAAAGGGGGTGAGGCCACATGGGATGGAGTGGGGTGCTGCATGCTCAGCTGCTGTGGGTGCCCAAGGTCTGGTGGTTATGGGGTGGTGAGGGGAAGAGGAGGAAGTATTCCTGAGGGGCAGAGGGACCGGGAGGAGGAGGTACGAGGTGGACAGTTCACTTCTGCTCAGAGGTGGTCTCGGGGTAGAGATGATGAGGATGAGGGTGAGAATGCAACCTTGATCCCAGATGGGAAGAGGGCTTGGACCTGGCACTGGAGGAAAGAGAGCGTGGATGAATGATGAAATCTTGGAGGTGAGGGTGGGGGCAGGTGAAGCAGCTTCTGAAGCTGGGAGCAAACCTAGAGAAGACCCCCTGCACACCGAGTAAACAGTGAACGGGGCTTGGCTCTGGCCAAGCTCTGTACCAGAAGCTTCCACCCTCTGAGTTTGGGCCTGACCTGTGAGGCCTCCCCAAGCTCCTTTAACTGTGCAAGAGTCCATCCACGAATCTTTCGTCTTCGCTCTACTTCCGTTTTATTTCGGACTCCAGCTGGACAGGGGTTTTCAACTCGTTCTGGTACAGCTGCATTTAGCAGCTGCTGGATCCCATTCCTGAGCAGGGGAGACTTCCAGCAGGAGAGAAATAAAGGCTGATGTGCATCACTCTCTTGCGCCCAGGATCTACCTCTGCTCTTAACCCTTTTGTGACTGCAGCTCCCTTCTCCCCACCCCCGTTCAGCAGGAGAGCCCAGGACCCAGAAACTATGTGGGAGGGTGTTGAGAGGAAACAGAAAATGGGTAAGGATTCAGGGGGTCTGAATTCTGGGTCCCATTCTCTGTTCCTGATACCAGAGAGGGCCACTGCCTCATCTTTGGGAAACTGGCCCTGCTTTTCGTAGGCATCCAGCCTTGACTCTGCTTTCTGCTCCTGCTGGATCCCCAGAGGTGCCTGGGAAGGAGGCTGGTTGTCCACCTCCTCTCCTGTTTGCTGGTCAATGCAGAAGCACTTTCCTTGTAAATTTGCTGACTTTCTGAATCTCACCCACACTGAGCCAGACTCAGGTATCTTGGGCAATTTCTTCAGTTTTAGGACAACCGTGTGAAGATCTTGGGTCCATGTTGGGGGGATGCCCATCTGAACACTTTGTCGTGCGTGGCCCAGTGCCCTGCCCTTTTTCAGGCTTTCGCCTCTCCTGGTCTGATTCAGGCAGCAGAGCTAAGCAGCGGGTACCTTCTCCTCCCAGTCTAATGTCACACTGTCAGATCCTGGGAGTCCAGCCTATAGGTCATGTCCCCCAACTTTCCTAGAGAGCACACAGGCTGCTGCTCTTCTGGGGACCGTGGAGATGGTGGGGTCCATCACTGTAGTTGCTCTGCAGTTGTCCAGCTAACAGGTACGGAGACCCAGTGTTACCTGTTCACTCGGCTCCCTGTCCTGCTGGGTACAGACTTTGGTGGCAGCTCCACTCTAAGAGCTCCACTCTAAGAGTAAGCGAATGTTCTTACTCTTAGTTCTGTCTTGTCTGACAAAAGTGAAGCTTGGAGAAGTTTGGCAGATTGAAAAAGCCACACAGTTGCTGGGAGCAGGGGCAGGTGCCACGCCAAGTTCTCTAGCTTCGGTCTACACCCCACTCAGAAGCCAGAGGATCTGGCCTTTGGCCCGTGGATGAGTATGTCCGTACGCCAAGTGCTGGGCCCGTGTGTGGGAAGCGCGGGTGGCCAAGTCCCAGACACCACCCGTCTCGCGTCCCACTCCCAGCCTCTTGGGTCCACTCTGCTTCTGCACTTGCTTTTCCAGGAGTAACTGTCCGTAAAGCCTCCTTTGTGGCCAGAGGCACATGGAGAATGGCTTACCAAGGCTTTGGGGCACAGGCTACCCAATGGGGGTGACTTTGAGATCATTATCTGGCCGAGCCCCCTCTCCCCCAGAAAGAGGTCAAGTCTGTTATTTGTGTATGTGCTGATTTCCAAGAAGACTCTTTGGAAAGTGAAACAAGAGAGGCCACTTTAAATATTTTGCATTTGAAAGATGTCCTTTGGGGACACTCCCTTTATATCAAACACATTTATTGTCTTTCCTTTCTTTACTATCTTTTTTTCTTGGGGGTGTGTCTTGTTCTTGAGTTACCACCCCAGCAGACAGGGGAGGGACAGAGGTTATTGTCCTCAATGTCTCTAATTTGGACAATAACACAGGGCAAAAAGTCTTTGTGGCAGCCTAGAAATCACCCTCTAGTTTCATGAATGGGTGTAACAAGACCCAAAGGGACCCATTGTCCCAACAGGTATGGTGACTTCCTGGATCCTGCACATGCAGAGCCTGTCTAATTAATTACTGTTTACTCTCTTGCAGTTCCTTTTGCATCCTCTTTCTCCTGGCTGGAATCAGGAAATCAAAACAAAGCACCCTCCTGCTGCTATGCTGGGGAGGCTTAAGCAGCAAGCAGTGTGAATACAGAAGCAGGTCTAGGTTCCCTCCCCCAGCCTCTTGGGCCCACTCTGCTTCTGGAACAGAGCACCTCAGGGTGCTTGGGTCTGGGTTAAATAGCTTCAGCTCTTCTCCTGCTGCTAAATCTCCCAGTTAGAACATCCCCAACTGTTTGGTACCCCAACCATAAAACAAGGAAAAGCTTCATTGGGAGGACAAGTAAGAATATTGATGGGGAACTTGAACATTTCCATTCATTCATTAGTCAACCAATATTTATTGAGCACCTACTATGTGGCATGGTTCAAGATTTGGGATACTTGCCTAAACACAAGAGATAAAGATCTCTGCTTCCATGGAGCTTACATTCTAGCCAGGAAGATAAACAATAATAACAATAGATGACTAGATTCTACAGTAGGAAGGTGGCAAATGCAGGGATGGGGTGGGAGAGCGGGGCAGGGGGGGGGGGTGGGGAGGCAGGGAAAATAGATGGTAAGCACCAGCAGAAAGGGAGGGGTACAACTTGTTTTGTTTTGAGACTGGGGTATAGTTTGTAAAATGAAAGGAATGAGGGGTTGGCGGGCAGAATTCAAGTGACATCATGAGTGAATTCCTCCTCCTTTGGGGTTGCAAGAATGCTGGCCGTAGTGAGCGTTAGGGGTAAGAGGGGGTGTCCCTGGCAGGGGGAGACTCAGAAGTCACCCCACCCACTCTGGCCTGCAAACTCAGTGACTCCTCCACAGGGACAGGGAGGAGGCAAAGGAGCTCCTTTCCCCAAAGAGATCCCGCCCACTCCAGCAAGCATGGAGATGCTCAAACCTCATGCTGAGTCTTTTCCCTCTGACCCACCATGCCCTTCCCAGGTCCTCAGCCCAGCAGGAGTGGAATCACCTGCCCTCCATCACTCCATCCTCAAATTAGAAAGGGAATGTTCTAGAGACAGTGTCTGAGGCGAGATGTGGCCTTGTCTTCAGAGACAGAGAGCATATGAGTGCACACATGTATGTGTGTCTGGGGATCACAATGGTGACACAGGCCTGGAGTTAGCATTTCAGGTCATTCATTCATTCGCCCATGCATTCATTCACCCAGCAGAGAGCTCTACCAGGGGCCTGAGGCTGGCTCCCCACACACACTCCTTCCCCCTCCTTTCAGCCTGTGTGACGAGAGCTGAGTGACAGTGGCCAGGCTTACGTTGCTTAGCACCTTTGGGAACCAACTGGATAAACTGCATCAATAAGAGCCAAAGATTTGTGACTTTTCCCTCCTGCAAGACGTGGAACCCTGTAGTGTTCCCGAGAAGTGGTCTTGGTATCTCATGCCCTGCCAGTGCTCAACGAGGTCTCCTCCTCAGTGGGAGCCGGGTGAGGCTGCACAAGTCTGGGTCCCGAGCTGAGGTCAGGTGCTCAGAGAGTAGGCGCATCTCTCCCCTCCTGAGGGCTGCTTGCTCAGTCGGGCTCTCCATTTGCAAACTGGTCAGCATTCTTTACACAGTTGCCCCCTTGGGGTCTAGCCCCCCAGAGATGCATGTGGGAAGAACAGGCCTGGCTCCAGGAACAGGGGTTGCTTCTAACAGACCCTGAACCCTGGCCCGGTGAGGGGGACCAGCTCATTCTGCCATCTCCACCCCAGGTGCGTGGAGGTTTTCGGGTCTAGGAGAACTCAGCATGGCCCGGGATAGGGGTCTTCATTTCATCACCTTACCCAGGAGGTTTGGGGAGGATATGAATGGAGAAAGAAGAAAAGCAGAACCTAGGGGAGGAGGTCCTGCATCTTTAAAGCTAAATAACACTGTTTGCTCATTAGGGAGATTATTCCAAGCAAGACGGCAGCCAGAATGCTCTAGAGCAAGCATCTGCCTGCTACTGGGAGACTATATTTATTGTTCAGTCCTTCAATGGATGTAAATAAACAACCCGGCCCAGATAACATTCCAATAAACAAACAAGCAGCTGCCAGGAGCTCCCCGGATGGCTGACCTTTGCAGAGGCCACCCTGCTGATGTTCTAATAGCAGTCTGCCTGGCAGCACAGACACGTACCGTGCCAGCGACGGGGAGAGGTGGCAGTGCTGACAGGTGGATGGGCGACAGGGAAGGGCCCTGGCTGCCCCGGGGGGATCCCAGGCTGGAGATGAGTGTTGCCCGGGGGGGGGGGGGGGGCAGAGACCGGTACCTGNGGGGGGGGGGGGGGGGGGGGGGGGGGGGGGGGGGGTGCAGAGACCGGTACCTGAGAGTAGGTGTCCCTGTGTCCTGGGGCACGGTGCCTGCCCCACTTGGCAGAGAAGCCACATCCAGGGGGTGATGATGAAATACTATGGCACAAGCAAGACCGATGCCCAGTCATGATATCCTCGTGTGGCCTCGCCAGGTGAGGCTTTTGTCATCTTTATTATGATATAAGTGACAGCTGGAAATTGTGTTTATGTAAGGTGCGTGACTTGAAGCTTTGAGATATGTATATATTGTGAAATCGTCACTGCGATTGAGATAATGGACATATCCATCCCTGCATGTAGTTATGACTCTTTCTCTTCCTTTTGTGATGAAAATACATAAGAGCTATGCAAGTACACAATACGGTGTTATTAATTACAGTCTCATTGCTGGGCGTTAAGGTTCCAGAACTTATTAACCTGCATAACTGAATCTTGTGTTTCCTAGCCAACATCTCTCCATCCCCTGCCCAGCCCCTCACAACCTCCATTCTACTCTCCATTTCTGTGGACAGTTTATTTCCCCTATAAGTGAAATTTATTGTTCTGTGTCTGGTTTAGTTCACTTAGCATGATGTCCGGTTCATCCCTGTGTAAAGTGGCAAGATGTCCTTTTTTTAAAGGTGAATAATATTCCACTGTACATAAATATGTGTGTGCAGGTACAGGCACACGAGCAAAAATGTGTGTGTGTGTATGACACATTCTTTCTCCTTTCGTTCGAAGACAGACCTTTAGGTTGTTTGCCTCTAGGTAACTTAAATATTCAATTTAAACATTGAAATACTTCCTGTGTTCAGTGGCCAGCTACAGCTCTGAGTCCCCCAGACCATGGAGGTGGCCTCTCTTCCCAGGTGCCCCCTTTGCACAGTAACCTGCAGCTGGGGCCCTGCCCCCACACAGCTCTTGTGACTCTCCCCCTAGCAGCTGTTAAGTGTTTCAACTTTCTTCCAGGCCACAGGGGCTTCCTGCCATACAGGAGGTGTGTGAAAAGCACCTCTAGCCTTGATGTGGAAAGAGGAGGTGTGGGGAGGTCCAATGAGCCTGCCGAGTGCTAGTCTCACCAGAACCAGGCCCGTGCAGCTGTGCATGGTGAGTTGCAAGGGCTGCTGGTGGGGCCACATAGCTGGCTGCTGTGAAGACAGTGGGACAACACATTATCTTTCCTGGGGGTGCAAGGAGGAGGGTGTGGGCAGGCCCTCAATGTAGGGAACCTCTAGGGAATAGTCACTGAGTCCAAATATTTGCCAAGTCGGTTAGTGAGTGCAGAATCAGAACACAGGGTTCAGAGCAATCTAGACCTGAGCTGTCTAAAATGGTAGCTGCTGCCACATGTGTCTGTGAAATGTGGTCGGTCCGTCTTGACGTTTGCTATAGCAGATTTCAAAGACTCAGTGTGAGAAAATGTGTGTAAAATCTCATTTGCTATTTTCTTATACTGTCTACATGTTCAGCTGCTAAAGTCTGGGGCACATTGGTTTAGATAAAATATATTATGAAAAATAATCTTCTCTGTTTCTACTGTTAATGGAACCATCATTAGAAATTTTTAAATTGCGTGTGACTGACCTTGATGGCTGGCATTCCTGCTGTCCAGGGCCAGAAATTTCCATGAGCCTGAAGAGACGGCCGATGGGCACTACACCCTTCCACAGAACATGCATCCCACTCGGTCTCCTCAGGATGGTGCTGGCTGTCGATGACCAAACCTCACCCCTCCGATGCCATGTCTCCCTTACTCTTTTAAACATGTCGAGCCTTCCTTCCCTTAGCCAGTGCATTATGTTTTTAGAAAATCTATTAGTACCACTAATTTTGCTACTTCAAATCAGTCTTCCTGCTGACTTAAGAGATTTTGTCTCCTGAGGTGGCCTTTGAGGAAAGCTGATATCACTCACTACTCATGGTGTGAGTCTGCTCTCAGGGTGGGGGGCCCTCTGGTCACCCCGTGCTGTGACTGGTACCTGCTGCTTTCACTCCAGCCTCGATGGGGGGGGGGGGGGACTAGCCTGATAATCCCTGCTCACACCCCAGTCCACCAGCTAGATCTTCTAGGAAGCACAAACAGGTGTTTGAACACCACTCTGCTGTGGGCTTGGCCGGTCGGCCTTAGCTGTGTGAAACCCCGTCCTTCAGGAGCCCTCCTGCAGGGCAGGGCTGAGGTCGCTTTGCTTTCCCGGAGCAGGACACCCGGGCATCCTGCAGACGGACACCTGGGTGTGGCCTCGCTCTGACAGGGGCACGGAGAGTCAGGATGTGGCTTCCTGCATGTGTCAGCCTTGGAGACTCGCCTCTAAACACCCACTTCACATTAGTGGCTTCTTTATTTTTTGCTCTTTTTGAAAAATCAATTTCTGCTCTTGTTCATTCTCACTGCTTAGGCAATCCATGAGTTCCTTCCACACTGTATAAAATAATAAATGTTCTTTGTCCTAATGTGGACACTAGTGCATGTTGCTTATCCTCAGCCATCACCTCACCTGCCTGGGGTGGCCCCTGAGTTAGTGCCTGAGCCACAGACTCCAGATGGAATTGGCGTGGGAACCGCTTCTGTTTGTCTCCCCCCTCCACCACCCCCAAGTGTCCTTTGAATGCTGCCTGACATTTGTTGGCCTTCTGGCTGCCGTAGAGTACTAGGTCCAGTGAGGGGTGAGGCTGAGTTCTCCTTCCTGATCTGCCTCTTACCTTGACCTCACCTGCTTCTCACTTTGATCAGCTCAGAGCCATCACCTCATTGGTACCACGGGGTTGTTTTTCCTCCAGGGTGTCAATCAGGTATGAACTATTTATTTTCTCTGCCTTTACTTGAGGTATAAGGAACAATAAAAACTGTATGTTTTTTAGGAGCACAACTGGATGTTTTGATTGTCATAAATATTGTGAAATAATTGCCACCTTTGAGTGTGTGTGTCACTTAACAGAGCTATCATTTTCTCTTCCTCCCCCACCCCTTTTATTTTTTTTGGCCTGTGACGAGAACATTTAATATCTGCCCTCTTAGAAAACTGGCGTACAGTTCAATATTCCCTGTGGTCACATAGCTGACCGTTCACTGTCCAGATCCTGTCCGCCCTGCAGCTCTGAACATCCCACCCAAGCCCCCTAGCCCCTGGAAAGCACCATTCTAGTCTCTGCTTCTGCAAATTTGATGCTTTTAGATTCCACATAAAAATGAGATCAGGTAGTATTTGTCTTTCTGTGTCCGGCTTAGTTCACTTAGCATAATGTCCTCCAGGTTAATACATATTGTTGCAAATGGCAGGATTTCCTTTTTTTTCCTCTTGCAATGCTATAAAAGTTTAAGATCTACAGCTTCACATCTCGATAAAGGTGTAAACCAGCCCGCACCCACCATTGCAAGTCTAGTTGCCATTCAGCACCCTCTCATTGACCCGCTCCCTGGCCTGCCCAGCTGCCTCCCTTTCTCCTCCGGCAACCACGGCGTGTCCTCAGTGGCTAAGGGCTTCTATTGGCTTCATTTTGCTTGTTGTTTTGTTTCTTTATATTCCATATAGAAGCATTTTCCTTCTTTTGTAAGGTTGACTATTATTGCATATATAAAGTCACATTTCTTTATCCATTCACCTGTCGACAGGTATTTAGACTTTGTCCAGATCATGGCTATGGGGAATAATGTTGCAATGAACTTGGGAATGCGGGTACCTTTTTGAGATCCTGATTTACTGCTCTTGGACGTACCGCCAGGAGTGGAATTGCTGGGTCATCTGGTAGTTCTGGGTTTGTTTTTTTTTTTGAGGAAACTCCTTGCTGTTTTCTATAGTGACTACCCTGGTTTACCCCCTGGCCCCTGAGCGCTGGGCTCCCTTCTCCGCACGCCTTCCCCAGCATAGCCTTGTCTGGGTTCTGTGCCTGGCAGTGGGTGCGGTGCTGAGTGACAAGTACACTCTGCCCTGTGAGACTCTCGCAATCCTGGGTCTCTGCCCCACCTCAGTTCCTGCAGGGAGGCACCTCTTTCTGTAGTTTATCTCCATCCTTGGCCTTCTTGCCACCCCATCCCCCCAAAGAGCTTCAAATCACCAGGAAGTATTCCTGCTCCCTCCTCCAGGCCACTTATAAAAAATATTAAATAAGACAAGTCATAACACTAGAGCTTGGGGAATCCCCCGGTTCCCACTTCACGCAGAAATGTGTCTTTTTCTGTCTCTAAGTCGCTCTCTCTCCATGGCCAAACTGCCCCGAGTCCCATGGAGACTCATTATTTTTAAAGACCTTTTCATGTGGAACCTTGTCAAAGGCTTTGGAAAATCTAAATAACTATGCAGCAGCCACTGAGCTAGGAGTTGGGAGGCCTGGGTCCTTGTCCTCTCATTAGTCTGTCATTGAACTTTAGGCAAGATGCAGACCAGCTTGAATGTCCGCTCCTTCATCGGAAACATGAGAACGATGATGCTGACAGTCAACATCATAAAAATTTTACAACTGTCAGATGAGACAGTGTTATTTAAGAGTGCTTTGCAAGGTATAAGACAGAAACTATAAGGGATCATTATTCTGAACATTTACAACTGCATCTTTTTCATTCATAGGCCCATTTCTTTCCCCAAAGAACTCCAGTTGATAGAAACATAGTCCCTCCAGTGGTCCCAGGGCAATGCTTATTTAGCATCAACTACTTTCCCTCCTTGAAGGGAGGCAGGGTTATAGAACCAATAGTAGCAGGTACGGCTGTCATTGGTGTAGCATGCACAGGCTTAGAGGCGTGGCCACAGAATCAGGTGGATCCTGGTGTGGGTCAAGGTTGTACCATCGCTACATGTATGACTGTGAACAAATCATTAAAACTTTGTCCTTCACCCGTGTGTGGGTTGATATTAGTGCTACTTCTTGGAGTGATGAGATTTTAATAAGAAGACAAATACTGTAGCATGCCCAGTATTGCACCCAACACAGTAACCACTCATCATGGGTGATTCTTGGTGCTGTTGCTGATGTAAGCAGCCCAGATCTAAATAAAATTTATAATTGTCCATTCTTTGGTCCATCTCACCAGAGCCTCCAGTTTGCCCTGTCTTATCTGAGAATTTTTCAGCAGATGGATGGATGAAAACTTTCCTTCAGTTTTCTGAAGCAAGAGTGGATTGGGGTAGGGTGGTGGGTGAGGGAGACCCATCTTTCCAATTACTGATTTCCTTCCCAAGTAGAGTTTGGGGGCATCAGAGGAATAAAACACTATCTCCCCTGCCTTGGGAAGACCAAGTCTGTGAGACTTATTTATGCTCCTTGGTCACCTCTTTGTCCCCGCCCCTGTTCACCTGGTTTCCTCCAGCATATCACCTTGTCCTAAAGAGCAGGGGAGTGGGAGCCGATTATAAGATTGTGCAGAGGCTGAATCCAATTTCCCTTGGGGATCAGACCACTAAATGCTGATGGACTCAGTTCCACCAGCATTCCCTAGGGGAGGCTTCTTCTGACATGGCTTGAGGGGGCTGGAGACCAGCCAGGACCCTGAGTATCAATCTCTGCTGCTGCTTCAGAGGCAATTCACAGTTGGGAGGAGGTACTGGGATGGAGGCCAAGGCCATCACCGCACAGTCAGACTTGGGTGGTAATCCCAATTGGTTTTGCATGAGCTCCCATTTCATTCAGATTAAGGATGACCTGGCTAGTTTGGACATTTGGTGACTTGAGGGTAGGCACAGAAGAAGGAGGGCTATTGGAATGCAGTACATTTTGATTTTCAGCGCTAAACACATCTTTAACTCCTTTATGATTGCTGTTGCTGTAGCTTTCATGAATAAGAAATGCACAAAGTGTAACTTCGTTCATGGATTTCTTCATTTTAAGATAAATATTTGACAAGCTCAAGTGTTTCAGCATCAGAATCAGGGGTGACTAGAGAAAGCCCCTAGAATTACAAAGACCAGTGACAGATACTCAGTCCCTGCTTTTATTTATGTGTTCTCCCACCCCACCCCCACCCCCGCCCTGGAAACCAGCTTGAAACCCATCAAGAAATAGCGGCTCCCATGTAACTGGGGTTAGAAAAGCTAGACTTCAGAGTCAAACTTCAGATTTGTCCACAGATCTTATAGCTCACGTCAGTTGTTCAATATACCTGAACATCATTTTCCGCACTCTGTTCTATCAGTATGTCACTCAGGACTTCCAATTTTGAAAAATCCTTCCTACTACTTTAACAATAAGGGAATGCCTTTAACTAGAAAGTTCCGGGCTGACTTCAGAGCTATTTGATTCAGTGACATCATTGAAGACCCCAAGTTTTTCCATCTCTGTACCTGACTATCCCTGGTTCTAGCTGCCCTCCTCATTTCATTTGGCTGCCAGTAGCTCCTTGCGTTTCATGTATCCTTGACACTATTGAGGGTGAAGAAAGATCCTTCTCTCTTCCCCCATCATGGAACACAGTCCCTGCTTTACTCTGATTGCATTTGTTCATGAATGTGGATGTGTTTTCTCTTCATCACTGTGGCAAAGAGATTTGCGTACGCCCATCATGGACACCCTAGGAAGCAGGGGTGAGCCCCACCCAAAAGGTGGGATGTGGATGGATGCCAGAGGGTCATGCAAGCCTTGGCAAGTGAACGCTGAGCCCATAGAACTGAGAGGATCATCTCAGTTATGTGCAAAACCCTCTCACAGTGCCTGACTCTAGAAAGGGCTTTACAATACTTCGTAAAAGGAAAATAAACAAACAGACAGAAGCCGAAGCAAACAAAATACTCTGCAGTCAGAGTTCAGTGAATTCAACAAAAACAAGAAGCAGTCAACTTTCCAGCGAATCCGTGCCTTTGTGCGTCATCGGTGGGCCTCGCTTCAGTGATCTAGCTGTTCCGAATGACTCTTGCATTCCTGTGCTCGTGAGACGTTAACAATTAAATATTAAAAACTAAAAATCAAGGTACATACTGGGAATGCTTGGAATTTAACTGTTTCTTTAGCTTGGTTGTTAAAATCTCTAAAATTGCACTACGGGCACCATAGAGTTTCATGGTCCTCTAACTATTCCCATTCTCCCTGTCATTCTCCTTCCCCTCCCACACCCTAAGTAATATTTAGTCCTGGTTTATGTGGGTGACATTATTAGCAAGAGGCGGGGGTCATTTTGAATCTGAGACTCAGCCTCATGGTGATTCCAGGGACCTGGGCCAATCACCATGGACCTCCCGTGGGGTTGGGACTTCCTGTCTTTTCTAGACAGGGCATGGGCAGATGTCTTTCCCGGTTGTTTCCACATTGTCCCAGCTATTCTAGGAAGGACTTGTGGACAGCCCAGGGGTAATCTGCTCTGTTAAGTGTTCTCGGAAGATCGAGGATGACTCATGCTCAAAACACATTTTCCTGGAAAGCCCACATTCTTTCTCCCTGGGGACAGGAAAAGAACTTTTAGGAGGTTTAGGGGCCCAACATCTACTCCAAAATCTGAGGCATGAGCCAGTGGGCTAATAGCCAGAATGAACCCACCTCTTATGAAATTTTGGGGCTGCCTCCTGGCCTGGTTCTCCCATGGTGAAAAGATCATAGTGGGATACATTTGGAAGAATTTGCCCACATTCTTACACCCAATTTTTTAAAGTGACAAATAATATTTGTCTTTCTGTTATAGGTCAACGTGGTGATCAATTAGCCATTGTTCATCTAATCCCCAGACCCCTCTTCCCTTTATCAGCCCCAGCCTTTTCTCCAAAGACAAAGCCTGAAGCAGAGGGAACCAGAGAGAATAATGGCAGGCCCTGGGAGGCCCGCTCTGCTGTCTTCCTTCCCTTCTCTTGGCCACTTTCAGCATGAGGCCCTTGGTAGTCTTGGAGCCTTTGGCCAAACCTTGAGCCTTGTGAAAAACTCTCAGCTCTCCCTTGGCTGCTGAGGAGATCACCAGCATGAAACTCAATGATGGGCAGTATAGCATCTAAACTTACCTTAACTCTCCTCTTCCTTTCTTCCACAGATTCGGGTGGATGGGCCCAGGGGCAATGCCCTCCAGTATGAGACTGTGCAGGTGGTGGAGCCCGGCCCCGTCCTCCGGGACATGGCTTTCTCCAAGGACCACGAGCATCTCTACATCATGTCAGAAAGGCAGGTAAGGCTTTCTGGGCTCTGCCAGACATTTGTCTCACAGCTAAGTCCTAGCCTATGGCTCAGTAGCCACCTACAAGTGGCCAGATGCAGAGAGGGATTTGCTTTATTGGACTCAGGATGTGTATCCTTTTGGTTCTGCTGCCTGGGGACTGAGGCTGAGTGCACTGAAACAGACGGAAATATTTAAAATATCAAAATATCTGTGAGTCTAGAACAAATACACTAACCTCAAAACAATGGTATATATAGGGGCAGGGGCAGTGTTTACTCTTTTGAAGGAACGTGGCATGGATGCCCAGGGTTTTTGTCCAGATTTCCCTGCACAAAGTAGAATTTGTTATCAAGGGTACCCACCTGAACCCTGAAGGAAAGGATTTGTTGTCCCCCCAAAAAAAACTATTTGAAGGAATGTCTTAGAAGAATCGCATGGGCAGAGATTCAGAAAACCAATCTGTGTGTTTGAGATACGATGATACAGAAATCTTGAGTCTGCGTATAGTTGTAGCTCTAACATGGGCTATCCAGCAACTTCCATAAGACCAACCCAGGAAGAACACAGATAGTTCAGGGATTACCATTAGCAAATCGGGCTTGCTTCTGGAAGTCACTCGAGGACTGAGTACATTCTTCATGGGGTCCCCAAAGGCAGACAGGACTCCTGTGTCTGTGACAGGCAAATTTGTCCATGTTACCTTGGAAATTCCAAGTATTTGAGGATTATTTCCTGGATTGCCCCCACTTACAGCTCAGAGTGTGCCATCCTACAATGCTCACTCCACCCCAAATGTGGATTAGCACTGACACCTCTGTGTAGGGAGAGTCCTTCCTGAGAGCTGTCCCTCCAGTCTGTGACTATGGATACATCAAAGGCAGCAGCCACCAGGGGCAGGCTCTACCCTCCCTCTGCCCCCCCCCCCCCATTTTCATTAGCAATACGTAAACTCCTTCCTGACAGAGTCTGGATTGTTCTGCCTGCACCCTCTCTGCATGGTGGGGGAGATGAATACTACATTATGCCACCCACAGGGCTTTTGCATTATGTCTTGGCAGCCCGCAGCAGCTCCACCCTCCCCAGAGCCTGATGACATCTTCTCTTGGTGTGGGACTCCCCACTCAGTCACACAGGGACCCATTGTGGTGTCTCCTCGGGGCTGCCATGCTTTGGGAATGTCCTGGTGTGGGGCCGAGAGGGCAGCCTTTTGCCCGGGAGTCAGGACCTGGTGAGAGGCTGCTCCTCAACTTTCCTGCTCCCTCCTTTTCAATGGTGCCCACACTCTCCCCTCCCTGCCTAGTTCTGAGGCCCCAGACGCCAAAGGAAAGCAATTTTCCATGCTGGAAGGAATCTTTCCCAGTGACTTAAGACCTACACGAGGCACTGAATATTTTAGGATTTCTTGCCTAACTTGAAAGCCATGATTCCTGGACCTGGGCCTTACACCATGTAAGGACTTCCAAAGAGGACTTAGAAGTTGAGTGGAGCCCCCCAGTTCAGCCCCCTCTGCTGACTGAGCATTCTGAGCATCACTCCTTCTCCCGAGGAGCCCAGTGAGTCCGTTCATGCTCTGTCCTCTAAACTTGAGTAGATTTCATTCATTCAATATTAGCAATTAGGTCTTGAGTAGCTGCTACGAGTCCAGTTTTCTAGCTACTAAAGATTCCATGGAACAAATTCCTTGCCCCCAGAGTGCTCTCAGTTTAGGCAGAGGGGAAGACAGTAAAGGAACAAATGAATAAATGTCTGGTAATGATGAATACAGGGAAAAGTTAAAGACTCAGGAGGACTCGAACAGTGGCCCAGAGTATGGGGAAAGTTCTTTGAAATGCCGATCAGAGTAAGTCTCCTAGCAGGCTCTTTGGAGTGAGAACAGGATAAGTTGAATTGGCAGGAGCTGACGTCGCTGGTCCAGGTGGCACCAAAGCCATGAGACTCGGTGTTTCTGGGATGCTGGGATGGCTGCGTGGAGCGAGAACAGAGCAAGTGGCAGGTGACGCCGTGGGAGAGAGCCGCTGACTCAACCACACGGGGCCTCAGCTTGTGATGTGTGAAATGGGAAAATAGTATATGGGATTGGTCCTCCGGGGTGCTGACAATGAGTCAATGAGATAATTTGGGTAAAAGTGCTTGACTCAGTGTCTAGAAGTGAGTGAGCACTCAACAAATGTCAGCAAGCTGCTCGGCTACTTGCAAGTTAAATAATCCCATAGTCGGGATATTGTTTTGACTCCTCACCCACAGTCTGCTTTCTGGCACACGTCTTCCTGGAGGCTTTGGTATAGTACCCTTTTGTCAGGGGCTGCCTCTCTTCCAGTGCCATATCATACGTCTCTTTTGCTTTTCTCTTTTTTAAAGATTTATTTTTTTTATGCATACAAGAACTGGGGTGTAGGCCAGAGGTGCAGGGGATGAGAGGATTCACCAGGGACAAAGTTGGGAGCAGAACAGGCAGATCGACTGAAATACACTGCTGAGGGGAGCCGCGGGCAAGGCAGGAGAGGTCTGCTGTGCCGTGTGGACCAGCTTCCTGGCTGGGATTCACACTCTTGCTACAGTGGCTGCCCATAGCTTGATAAAGTTGTGCCAACCTCCCCTGCGCCAGCAGGCCCTCTCACTTTTCTTCCGATGACTCTGGGTGTCTCTCTGGGTACGTGTGTGCATGGATCTAATATCCTTTGCCAGGGACAAAAGGTGTGTAAGTACACACGTGTACACCTTCCCTGGTGTCATCCCTGCATCCCCATCAGTCTCTTCCTGTCTTGCACGTGTTTGTGTGCATGGATGTGTGTCTATTGTCTATAACTCTAGAACCCCCAGGGGAATGTTGATGCGCACGTGAAGCCACTAAGATAAAAACCTGCCAAACCAATGATGGGACGGCAGTGAGAGGAAAGGTCAACAAGGCAGATAAACCAGGGGATGAGGTGCAGTATCCTCGAGTACCCTGGATCAACCCCTCACCAGGAGAAGTGCTGTCCCTCAACCCCACACACTGCGAACCATCTCTTGGACAGGCTCTGGAGCAAGTGGCAGGTTTCTCAGCTAATTTCAGCATCCCTGCCATCCCACACACATGCAAGCCAGGGGCCATGGACACAGGTTTCTGCTTCCAAGATACATTCTCAATTGTGTTTGGGCCAAAGCCACCTTTGATGGTGTTCTTTGTTTTGCTGTTCCCATTGGAAGCTCTGCTTCCAGGCGGGTGTCTGGGGGACCCAGCTCACAGCTGTACCCACTCATGAGCTGCTGGCACTCAAGTCCTAGCTGTGACCTAGCATAGAACTAGCATAGAGCTGCCCACTGGGACTAGGAGCTGGGTCTGTCTGGCTGTGCATTCATGGGCTCAGGTCAGCCCTACCTGGGAAAACAGGGCCAGGCATAATCCAGTAGAGAAGCAGCGAGGTCCAGCTTCCGTGACTAAGTATCACGCAGGCCTGAATCATTCATTCACTCATCAAATATTCACTGAGCACCTACTGTGTGCCAAGCACTAATCAAGATGTTAGGGATACAACAAGGAAGAAACAGATCAACCTCCCTGATTTCGTAAGCCTGCTATTTTAGCAAGAGGGGATAGGAAAGACACAATGAGCATATGATAGATAAATCACACAGCATGAAGTAAATACTATGGCAAAGCAGATAGAGTGTGTGTGGGGGGGGAGCACTGCTCAGAGCAAAGAGCTACAGTTTTAAACAGAGTGACCAGAGAGGCTTCCAAGAGGCAAAAGCATAAAACAGGGTACAGGGGTAGGCATGTGGGAGGCACCTGGCATTTTGTTTTGTTTTTTTTTGTTATTTATGCATACAAGAACTGGGGTACAGGCCAGAGGTGTGGGGGGTGAAAGGATTCACCAGAGATAGAATGGAGAATAGAACAGGCAGATTGATTGAAATACACTGTTGAGGTGAGCAGCAAGCATGGCAGGAGAGGTCTCCCATGCCATCTGGGTCACTTCCCCAGCTGGCAGCAGGAATTGAACTCATGCTGCAGTGGCTGTGATTTGCTTCATAGTGCGTTGCATAACCCATTGCACCACTGGGGAGGTCCTGTCTCCTCTATTATTTGCATGTCTTTCCAAGCACCTGCTTATGTTGTGAAGCCAAGAGATAGTTGCACCTGTCCAGTGGGAGGGCATTGGTGAGAGTCTTTCTGCAGTTGCAATGTTTGCCTTGTGGAGAGTTTGAGGGAAACTCATGTCCAGGTCAAGAGGGAGGGATCATGTGGTCAAAGAAAGAACCAACATTGTTTCTCCGACCCCCAACTGGGTATGCCTCTGCCTGGGACCCCCCCCCCCCCCCCCCCCCCCCCCNGAGGGAGGGATCATGTGGTCAAAGAAAGAACCAACATTGTTTCTCCGACCCCCAACTGGGTATGCCTCTGCCTGGGACCCCCCACCCCCCCGCCCCATGAGCAGAGGACAGTTAACAGCTTTCTCAGTGCTCTTCCCCACCCCCAGCCTGCCTCCCAGGGCTATTGTGGGGTGAGTTGATGTGAATGAAGTAACGGTCTGGGGTCTGCAGACATCAACTGCACCTGAGAGGCCCCACGGAGTCAGGGTCTGCAGCCAGAGCTGATGTGATGGGCTCCTTCAGGGCGGCTCCTACTCTGTGGGTGCTGGCCCAGGCATGGCCCTGGCAAGGTGTGCCGGGTGACATGTGTCTCTGTTGTTCTTGCCACTCTTGTGGGACCCGAGCTGTCCCTTCCAGTTTGAGTTTGGATGGCTGACATTGTGACAAGCCCATTTGGACGCTTGCTCCTGGCACTGAGACCAAGCTGTTTCTGAGAGCTCCTGGGAGAGGGAACATGAAAAGCGACCTGAGGTGAGTGACAGGGGCCTGGCCAGCTCAGGTGCTCACAGAAGAGAGACACCATTGCAGCCTTTCACCCAATTTCATTCAGGGGAAGCCTTCCCATCCTTCAGGTGCTGATCCCGAGCATGACTGAGATGGCCTCACCTCTCACTTCCTCCTCAGTAAAGACAGGACATCTGCATTTTACCTTCACCGGCCTGGAGGGAACCACAAAGGGGACATGGCTTCTGGCCCCCATCTCTTATGATTAACAGGTGCTGGAGGCCTGGGCTCAAACTGGAGAGACCCCCAAGTCTCTCAGGTCCAACTCTGACCCTCTCCTGCTGCCGTTTCTTCCCACAGCGATGAGCAGACTGAAAGTGGAGCTGGCCAGGCCTCGTACAGTGTCACACAGCAGGTTGGCAGAGCAGCTGAGTCAGGACACACCTCAGCTCCTACCGCCAGGCCTTCTCCAGCCCCGTCTTCCAGTGAGGAACAGGAGGCTCTCTGTGGGGACAGGAGAGGCTCTTCATGTAAGCCACAGAAGGATACGGTGGGGCGGAGGCTGGCTGAATGGAGCAGTGGGCTCTTCCATCCGTGAGGGAGTCTCCTGGTTTGTTCTTCCCCAGTTCCACCCTGCAAGTTGGGACCAGAGCCCCTTGCAACATCTTTTCTAGAGCATCTTGGGGTCCACAGGGCCTCAGACACAGTCAACTCTTCCCCTTGAGGGAGTGGGCAGGAAAGTGCCCTGCCGTCCTCCTTCCCAGCAGAGGTGCTACTAAGCCATAGTGATGGAGTCGACTAGCTCCAGAGAAGGAGAACTGCTGGTCCCTGCCATTTCTTGGATGGTCCCCGGGGGCAACAACTGGGAGGTGGAAATGTGTGCGGGATGGATCCCGCAGGGGCTCATGAACAGGCTGTGAACTCAGTTGCTCCTTCCAGCCTACCACGCAGAGCCAGTCACTCAAGCAGCTCCTGCTTCAGAGTCTTCATGTGTACAGTGCAAATGATAATCAGTGCCTTTCAGGGCTTTCAGGATTAAACTTAATATATGAAAAGGGCCTGGCGTGTGGTTGGCTCATGGCAAGCTGTGGGTTTTACCGCCGCCATCATCAGCACTATTACTATGTGTCCTGGACAAACCGCTCACTGGCTGGTGGCCGAAGACCAGTTCAACTCTGCATGGCAGCTCCCCAAGATTGCCTGGCACCCCTCTCAGAAAATACTAAGGCTGAGTGCCCCCTTTACACCTGTCAGCACTGGAGGAGACTGAAGGGGCCAGCCAGGAACCCATGGTCTCCTCTCGGCTCAGAAAGAGCTGTTCCCTCTGCAGCCTGGCTGAGTTTCCGCTTCCGTTCTGCAGAAGGGACCTTTACATTTGGGTTAGTTTGTGTCCACGCCCTCTTGGATTTGAGGTTATCACTGACCGGCAACTGAAGAGCCTTCTGGCTCCTCATCTGTCAGGACTTCTCGGGCAGACAGGGAAGTGCTTTGTTTCCCTGCTCTCTGCCCAGAACAGCAGCAGATTTAGACGTAGAGGCAGGGCCAAGGGGGACAGGGAGGGATGGAGTGGGAGGACATCCAAGGGGTTGGTGACCAGGGAGACCCCCGGCAGTTCTCTAATCCTGGACTCCATTAAGCATCTGTCTCCAGCAATCACCCTGATGGTCCTATCTCCTCTCCACTCAGTGCCAGTGTCCTGCTGCTTCAGAGCAATCCAGAGTCATTTCAAGACAACCACCTGTAATATCCCATTTAACAGCACACAAGAAGACCCCAGGGCGGGCATATGGGGCAGGGACTGTGTCTCGGCCACCGGTTCCGTTCTTCCCCATCCCTGTGTAATTGCCTGCCCACTGGGTACCCAGCCCAGAGCTAGGCATGGCAGCACAGAGAAGAGCACAAGGAAATCCTGCTCTGGGTGAAGTGGGCGCAAACTCAGGCTCACAGGACATTGAGAAGAAAGAAGCCCCACTGTGGGGATCACCCTGGAAACCTACCTTCCTGGTAGAATTTGGGCTCCCAGAGGAGTAGATGTCAGCATGAAGGACACACTCTCCTCCTGCGCTGGGGTGGGTGTCATGAGGGCTCTGGCCTGGAGGCTGCAGCTCTCGGGGAGATTCCCAGAACAATCCTCAGTTCTGCAGGTGCCCCAGCCCCTGGGCGCTCCCCCCACTCATCTCAGCCCTCTCCCCTGGCCTCTGGAGATGGCATTTGAATGGAAGTGGTTAAGTTCCGTGAGGACTTGATTGACTTGTGCTTGAGTTCTGCAAAAAGAAAGGCTGGAAATACCAGATACTTAAGGAAATTGTGTACTCGGTTTGAATATTGATGAGCCATTTTCAAAAGTAAATAGATGCGTGTTAATTTGTGCCATTGTTCAAGATGACTGGTTGGCATTAGTGATGTCACATGACTTTACCAAATGCAATATAGGTATAAAAGGAGGAATTACAAATGGCAGAATTATAGCTGATCTGAGTCTCTTAAGTGCATTTCAAATATTACCCGTAGACAATGGAGGCGAGAATTTGAAACTGACATAGAGACGATGCAATCGTTTTGAGGGAGTGCGCAGTGGTTGAGGAGGAGACTGGATATTTATTTAAAGGAAATTGTGCAAAATAACAGGGAGTGGAGAAGCAGCTTTGAGAACAGGTGTGCCCGCCTCAAAAAGGGTCCAGAGCTGGTGCTGCAACTATCCAGCTACCTGCTGGGTGACTCGGGGCATAGATGGGAGCCACCAGCCTTGTGTTCTGGTCCTAGCCCTGCCTCTTTCTACCAGCGGGATCTTGGGAAAGTTATTGAACCCCTGGGCACCTCATTTTTCTCAGTAACCACCTGGAAACAGGATAGTGCCCACTACCTGGATGGTTGTAATGAAAACCAGCATAAAATTCCCAGTGCAGAGCTTGGCACATAATAAGGGCTCAATCAATCTTAGCTCTCGACTGTGTCATTTTCATTATGCTGGTCTATTAGAAGGGTGTTTATATTTATTTTCAAAACTCTACCTATTTTTATTCCCTCCATTCATAAACTCACTACTGTCTGTTCGGGGGTATGCCAAGGCCCTGGTTTTTTGGCATCCACAAAACCATCCAGGTGCTTCCACTGGCCACACTTCCTGCAACCATGACATCATGGCTCAGGGCAGCAGGGACTGAGGACCCCTGGATCATACTGCTGGACAGTTGGTGCCCAACTTGCTCCTGGACCAGGAAGGTGGGCTGCCTTTAGCTGGACCTTCAGGGTAAGAGGCAAGGCCCCTCAAGGCCCCTCCTGCCTTGGATCCCTTTAATCCATAAGACTTGGAGCGAAGGGACCTCCCAGGTCATGCAGAAGTTAAAGTCTCAGTGCTATGAGCTATCACCAGTCACAACAACAAGAGTTCAGTCCTCAGCCAGGGAGGTGTCCTACATGGCACAGCAGTACTCTCCTGTCTCACCCCTTGCTCCCCTCAGCAGTGTATTTCAGAGGATCCGCCTGTTCTGCTCCTCACTCGGTCTCTGGTGAATCCTCTCACCCTCCACACCTCTGGCCTGCACTTCAGTTCTTGTGTGCATAAATAAATAAATCTTAAAAAAAGGAAAAAAAAAAGGCTTGGAGGGAAATGTGCCCTCACAAGCAACACACACTGGGAAGCTTAGACAGGCCTTCTACCTGCCCCTCACTCGGGGCTGAACGAAACACCACTAAGTCTAGGATTCCCCACCTTTTATTCTCAGAGACTGAAAGTTTTGCATAGATTTTAAAAATAATAATCATAAAAGCTTTCTTTGATCAAATACATTTGGGGAAATCTGAGTTAAGTGCCTATCTTGACAGTAGCATTTCTTCGAACTCTGTTTAGTGTGCTAATGAGTCTCCTAAATCTCCAGGCTCGGGGCTAGGTGTGAGATCGTAGGCGGTAGCAACTCCCAAACTCATTTGGCCCCAGAATTCATTTTACCAGGAGCATTCTGAGAGCAACTGGCACTTTACGGAACTTTACTGTCAATTTTCGTCTTTGCTTAGTTTTTACGTTTCTCTTCTTTTCGCCTGGCTGGTCTCCACGGTCCAGTGCCCACCTGCTGTCCTCTCTGAGGGCATGGCTTGGATGCTTGGTCTCAACTTGCCTGGGTTGGGAGAGTTGGATCCTTTCCATCAGAGGCTCAAGGCCACACCTGGGCCCAGGGGCCTCCCTGCAGCTGCTGCCCTGGCCAGCTCACGCTCACGTGAGTGTCCAACCCATTTTGTTTCCCTCCCAAGAACATGGGGTCCTCTTCAGCTCTGGACTTAGGCGCCAACCTTATGTATAATTATTCATGCATCCTTCTTAAAGAGTCACCTACTTTATTAAAATTTTAAAATTCTATCTCCTATCTACTATTTCCATTCAAAATGACGCGACGTACACCTGGGATTAATATACTGTATATCACTTTGCATCTTCTCAAATGATTCTTGACTTGAACACCCTTATTTATTACTCTTTCCTCAACAATTAAATAATGCTGGTACAGGTTTCCCCACTGCTACCGAAAGGTAGGCATTTCCTTTTGATATGATTTGATTGGTTATTTTGGGGCCTTGGAACACCATGAATTTATGTGGAGAAAGTTTTGAGCATTCCCAGACCCCCCAAATAATATACTGAATAAATAGCAGCATTCCACTTTCAGATATCAGGGGAAACCTGATATTCCCTAATTCATAATGATTTAAAGGAGGCAATTCATTTATTTATTGTATTTATTCCAGAACACCAAAGACCAAAATCTAAAATATGTAGTGCTCTTTATGCGTCTCTAGTGTTTGCAGAATGCTCTTTGATGCTAAGGGGCGCTAAGAATGATTCCAGGGGGCAACAGAAGAAATGTCTAAAACTTCTATTTTTTTTCTATACATGTAAGAAATTAGCTTTACTCATAA
Source organism: Galemys pyrenaicus (assembly GCA_019455555.1). Lineage (NCBI taxonomy): Eukaryota > Metazoa > Chordata > Mammalia > Eulipotyphla > Talpidae > Galemys > Galemys pyrenaicus. The sequence goes on along the minus strand of JAGFMF010011700.1, from coordinate 1,099,301 downwards.
GCAATTGATCCTGGATACCATTTCCCTGCCTTGGTGTGCGTGTCAGTGGGTAGAAGAACTTGAGGTTCCACATCTCCCATTGTACACACTGGTGTTCTTACTGGCTGATCCAGTTTCAATCTATGGCAGTAAATTTGCAATTTATGTGAAACAGATATTATCAATAATGCAGAGACAATCCTTTGAATATCATCTTGAGGGTACTCTGCAATAAGAGGGGTGTGATTATGACAATTTTTTTTTAAACAACACAGGTTTGCTGGTTCTAGAAAAATAATTAAGCATTTTTCTTTGAAAAGAACCAAATGTTCCACTGACCTTTTCAGTGCTGACAAGCAGCTGTCAGTATGTCATTCTGCTGATAACATTGAAAAAATAAACACTTCTTCTGCCCCCTCAATATAAAGGTAATGCATTAACAATAAATACAAAACTACTTCTAGAAAGAATATATGTTATGGAGACATGATGTTGGAAGAAAAGAAGGATGTTTGGCAATATTTTCACCCTTATGTGACTTTGTTTTTGATAATAAATGAGTGTGACCCTTAAGAAAACACACCTAAAATCTTCAAAAACTCAGAAACAGAATCTTTACTTGCCTAAAGCCTTCCAAATGAACAGTTTCAGAATTTTGATCCATTTTTAAATAAATATATAAAAATTCAGCCTTTTTAAGATTAGTTGAAAGAATAGCTGATTGACATCAGAAGAAGATGGAAATCTACTAGCTAAATTTCAACAATAATCTTTGCATAATTGGAGCATGACGCTGAGGAAAAAACATCTCAATTAGTCACGCAATGCCCACAACTCATTTTTTGCATCTCTGTCTGTGAGGTGTCTTTTCCCATTGTAACAGCCACTAAAGCTAAGCATTGTAATAAATTGAATCCTAGACCTCAGAACTCCCTATCACTGAGTGCTAAACAAAGACTGTGAAAAATAATGAAACCAATAATAATTTTAGCAATTACTAAATAAATTATTAAATAATTTTATTAATTATTATTATTAGTTATTAATTATTTAATAATTTCTTGGTGATAGTAAAATATATCACTCATTAATAAAAATTAAGGTGCTATTTTATCTTCATCTCACTTCTTTGTTGTCCTAATTTTGATAGTGACGATGTTAATAAGTAGAATGATGTTAATAAGTAGAGTGATTTGAGGCTGTTAATAAGTAGAATCTGTATTTCCTTTATAAATAAGCATACATGCATCATAGATGCATGCTCAAACAATTTTCTTTATATAAGGTGTACAATCAAAACGCTTAAGGGATCACTGACCATTGGTGGAATGTAAATGTTTAGCTACTTCATATATTAATGTCTCAATCTTTGATTATCATTTTCCTGTTAGTTTCTGAAACTATGAAACTGTCTCCTTTTTACCCAAGACTTTGCTCTTTAGACCAGCTCCAACATCCATAGGGCTCAGTCTGAGTAGAATCAGTGTGGACAATTTACTTCATGCTTTCTAGATCTTTCTGGGACCTAGGTCCCTGATCGACAGACAGCAAATTTCTCTGAGAGCAATCATACAGAATTGGAGTTGATACTGACAGTTAAGAAGATCTTCAGACAAGTAGATAGCATTATCATGGTTCTGTCCATTAAAGCTGGCCAGGAAGATTCTTGCATCAATACGACTTGAGAATAGTTTCAGAGACATGAATCCATCAATCTGAAGTTAACCTTTTCTCATTATATCTCCCAGTTCTCATTCATTTCTCCTTTATATCATTTTGTTCCCATTTTCCCCTTTATTCCACTCTCTACTATGCCTCCAACCTTTCTCCTTATTTTTAGTGAAATCTCTTACTTTCCTCCAGGTTCACCTTCCATTTCCCCAGTCTCAGAGAAGGGAGGGAGAGCCAGAATAGGGTCAGGCCAGTGTTTTTCAAACTGCCGGTCATGACACATTAGTGGGTCGAGAAATCAATTTAGTGGGTCACAAAATCAATTTAAAGGGTCACGACCAGCATCTTTTTTTAAATGGAATAGAATAAAATCGAATAGAACAGTGTCCATCAAGCATGGTAAGGATAAGTACTATTTGTGAAACCACATACATGCATGCATGTGTGCCCTGGGCTGCAATGTAAAGTGTATCTCCACATGAGTCATGGTCAGAAGGGAAGTCCCTGGTCTCGCTGACCACGTCTTGCATCCACTGGCAATACATTGACTTAAACTTTGAGCATCCAACTCACATTATAAGCAGCACTAATAACGTCACCTGACATGCCGCTAGCATTGATTCAAGTGATTTCTCAATTTCAATGACTGGGCTCAACAGTTTAGTGTGATAGCTATGGGGTGGGGAGCATTGGCCACAGAGCAAGCTAACTAGATTCAATTCCTTGCTTTGTTGTGAGATCTTCTGCGTCTCATTTCTCCCATTTGTGGGCCAGACCAGTGCTTTCCAATCTGTTCCTTCCTTAAGGTATAGATGGAGAATGAATGTATTTTTACAGCTCACTGTGGTGGTGAAGGTCTCCTTGTGACTGGAGGGGACCAGGTTCTGGGACCATGGTCCACTCCAGGCAATTCCCAGCTTCCCAGAGAGCTGAAAGTGTCAAAATGGCAGCATACTCCTGGCCCAAGCATAGTATTACCATGTACCTCTGCCCGCCAGCTGAGAAGCACTGTCCAATTCTCTATGTGGGCCTGGAAATCTTTGTCCCTGCAACTCTGTGTGTAGTCCCCATCTGGGGCCATACACAGATGCACAAAACATTTATATCCTCTAGGATCTTACTATTTAGTAAGACTGTGTCGACCAACTGCAGTTTCCAGGAGACAGTGTGTAGTCCAAGGCCAGATGAGTCAAGACCAGCTCTACTTTGCAGAGCCTGACCTGGACTGGAGCCCCGACATTTTCCACTTTATTTTATTTCTATGGGAACTGAGCACACCCCTGAATGCCCGTTCAATCTTGATATTTCCTAGTTACAGACATAAACCTAAGGCAAGTCAAGATGAGAGGAACAGACTCCAGTGGCTTCCCAAATGCCAAATGCTGCTGCATTCAACGTGTGCACCGAAGGGAATAAAACTAATTACTACCTTCTTAAAGAGCTGAGCATGGGTGGATACACCCTTGAAAGTGGCCAGCAGAAATGCTTCTTGCAAACCGCTCTCCCCATGCAGTCCCTGCAAGTCTCTCTGCTAGAGCCTTGGCTGCCCAAGGACCCCTGCCTCGGGCCATTAGCAAGGAGGCTGGTCATTATTAACTAGTTGGCATTGACTGATGACACCAGGCTTCTTTTCCACGGCGCTTGGGCTGGTGGCAGGCACTTAGTTGACCCCTGGAATTTGGGGTTTATTCTGCCATGAAAACAAAGAAATAAATTAGAGGAATGAACAGAAGCCCTCATAGTGAGACACACTGGTAGGAACCAGCTCAGTAACCTCCATTGGGCCTCCCTCCCCAAGGTCACACCACCAAAGGAAATCCCCTGGGTTATGGCTCCTACATGACTGGTACTGCTCCTCTTCGGGCCAGGGGAATGAGGAGAGAGATTGCTACTTCTTCCTTGGCCCACTGCAACCCAGCGCCATGGAAAGAGATGATGTCTTTGCAACATTTTGCATGCTGTAGAAGGTTTTAAGAAAGGACCTATTCTGTAAAGTATGCTTATATAGATAGTATGCATATTTTACAGTAGGTGCTATATTATAAGTACAGTGTGAATGTTTCTGCATAGAAAATAATTTTCTGAACATGTTCTGCATTTATTTACTCTGTCAGGTCACAGTGGCGGTTTCTCTTTCTTTTAAGTATTAAATGATGTTCTTTCAATTTAACAAGTACTTGTCATTGACCTACTACTAGGGGGCCTGGTAAACTCTACCCCAAATCTGATGACTCCCAGTTTTTGTAAGTAAAGTTTCATTAGAACCTACCACACCCATTCATTTATGGATTGTCTATAACTGCTTTGGGCACAACAGCATAGTTGAGTCATTAGACCACATGACCCCTGCAAAGTTTAAAACATAAACTATCTGGCCTTTTATAGAAAACAATGTGGTTTCTTCTGACCAAACTACCATGTATGAAACCTCAAGATCATGGAGTAAAAGGTTGGTACAAAAGAGGCCTGGAGGGTCCTTGTCTTCAAAGAAGTTACAAATTCATGGGAGAAAGAGATCGTAAACATATAAAGTGTAAATTGCCAACAGTTTCCAGTTATCTGCTCAGCTACCGGTATGTGTCCTCACTGCTGGATCTTTACATCTGGCCAGCTGGTCTGGGACACCCTGTCACTCAGCTCATCAGGGAGATCGTGTCTCTGCTTCAAAGTCCATGATCCACTTTGAGCCCCCTCTGTAGTCATGCACCTGCCAACTTTGGCCTGCGCAGCCCCAGGGGACTGAGGTGGTTTGCACCCTGCAGGTCCTCAATAAGCTTGTAAATGAATTTTCAGACTGATTTAGGGAAGATGGGAGGAATCCACATGAAACCATCTTTTCCTTACCAAATTAAAAAAAGAAAAAATCCCAAATAGAGGCTGACAAAACTCCTGAGCTAGAGCACCCTGCATTGCCTCTCAATTTGGCTTTATCTTTAAGCCAAATACTAAGAGTTCCCCCAAATAATTAAACCATTTTAGTAATTGTCTTCCAAGCAAATGATGGTGTCTGGAGAATATCTGTAAATTTTTGTCATATAGGAAATAAGAGAGCCAAATAATCTCTTTCCTCTCTTACCTTCTCACTTAAACTCTAAAGCCTACCATCACACAGAAGGAAATTATTTTTAAAATCAAAATGAGAACAATACTTTTATGTGACATGATTATTTGTATGGCTGTTCCCCCATGATGAATCCTTCCAGGGGCTCAGCACCTCCCCTGGATACCAATTCATAAATCAGGAAATGCTATTACCCACTGGCCATAAAGGCAGAGTCCAGCCCACACAGAAGACTCATTTCAGAAGTGACTGCCCCTTTTCCAGGGCTGAAATAAGTTCACCTGACTGTCCAGAGAGAGCAGGCATGTCTTTTACTTGATAAATAATAAGTCTTTCCTTCTTCTCAATCCCCTCTCGCCTAGAAATATGTAGACTTAATGGCACAGATACATGCTATTCCACAGAAATAATAATAACAAGACTAACTAGATTGAAATGGGGCAAAGGGCAGGAGTGAGAGCAGTGTGAAGCCAGCAGATTTCCTGGGAAACCTTTCCTCTTACCTTAAATGCCATTCATGAACAAACAGCTTAGAGTCAATTTACTGAGAGTCCTTTCTGGGCATTCCTCCTGCAAGCAGCCATCAAGGACAGGCAGGATGCCAAGGGAAAGTGGCAGGAAGGAAGGAGTCACTGCAAAAAAGATGGGGAGGGAGGAGGCAGAAGTAACTGGATTTATTTGTGTATCTCTGATGTTCTTGTCAACTTCACTTTTCATCTCAATGGATAGATGTTAGAAAGGGGAGGACATATAAAGAGAGTTAGAGAAGAAAAAAGGAGAGAGAGAGAGAGAGAGAGAAAGAAGGTGGTGGGTAACTTTTGGAAGGTCTGATCAGAGTCACTTGACAAATCATGAAGGTATAACAGTATAAAAATAGGAGATACCCCCACGCAATTGTGTGGCTTACTTTCTAGAGGGGGTAAGGATCATAAATTGTCAGCATATGAATAAATGAAGTCATGTCTTCTAGTGGTAAATGGTGCAAATGAAGTAAAACCAGGATCACTTGATAGAGAAAAACTGGAATTAGCAGTAAAGGACAGGTCTTGGCCAGGTGTCTTAGAAGTTCTCTCTGAATAGATCGCACTTATGCTGGCATGCCCTTGAGAACACTATACAAAAAGGGGGAAGCAAATGCAAAAACCCTGAAGTGGGAGGTGGTATATCCAAGTGACAGGAAGAGCACTTCCATGAAGAAGGAAGACACACCAAGGGGAACCCACGCTGATATGAAGGAGACACCTTTGGGGATCTTGACAGCAGTGCCCTGGGTATTGGGAACTAATTTTCTGTTTAACTCATTCAGTAGCACAATGGTCAAGGAGTCATGCAAAAAAAAAAAAAAGATAGTAAATGAGAGGTCCCTTTGGCCCTTTGTGTATTGCCTGGACTGACTTTGGTTGGGCACCTTCATCCATCGGTATCCTGGAATGAGGGAAAGGTGATCCATGATGCAATAGCAACCATAATGAGAGCTAACAGATAGGCAGGCTTAGAGTGGTCCTTTGTTTTGCTGATTTTGTGTTGTGTGTTTTGTCAACCTTATTGAGGGATGATGAACACATAATTGCCCATTTTAAGTGTAAAATGATGGAAAAGTTCTGTGTCCTGATTGCAGTGGTGGTTACAGGAATCATATACATGATAAAATGACATAGAACTATGTATATGCTATACACCATGTGATTTCTAGGTTTTGATATTACACTATGGTTTTGTAAGCATAACTATTGGAGGAAGCTGGGGGAAGGGCACATGAAACCTCTTTGCAATGTCCCATGAATCTAAAATTATTTCAAAATAAAATTTTTTCAAAAGATTTAAAAACAAAATTTTAAAAATGTAAAAGGATAGAGGAATGTTTTAAGCATTACACACCAATCATAATTGTTGCTGACAAGACTCACCATTAGAAACAAAAATTTGTGGGCAAAAGCTTGAGGAGAAGAAGGATATTTGCATATTATCAAGATTTTCCCCCAGTATATTTATTAAGTACAGACAGAAAAATAGTAACAGTGGAGAAACCATCTTAGCCAAGAGATCAAGGCTGACATCATCAAGGAGAAGACACATCTAGGTCATTGAACCCCTCAGTAAGATGCCCAAAAAAGTATACAACATCATTTCCATGATATTCTTGCCAAAAAATGTATAACCTCATTCTAATTATGCAAAAACCTCAGACAAACCCCAAATAAAAGATATTCTATGAAATAACTGACTCGTATTCATGAAAAATGTCAAAGTCGTGTAGACAAGAAAAGATTGCTACAAATTAGAGATGACTAAGGAAATACAAAGCTAAATGGAATGTAGGAATATAATAGGAAATTAAGTAGAACTGGTGAAATTAAAGCCTAGGGTTTCGTTCATTGCAGAGTACCAATGTTAGTTTTCTAGTTAGGATTTAGTTTCAACAGTCTCTAATTTTAGGAAGACCTGGGTCAAAGGGATATAGGACCGTTGTCTGATATTTATGCAAGTTTTCTGTAAGTCTTAAAATTAGTTAAAAAATAGTTCTTAAAGGGTCTCCCTGGTGGCGCAATGGGTTAAACAACGCACTATGAAGCAAACTGTGGCCACTGCAGCATGAGTTCGATCCCTGCCACTGGCCAGGGAGAGGACCCACATGGCACAGCAGACCTCTCCTGCCTCACCCCCGCTACTCCACCTTAGCAGTGTATTTCAGTTGACCTACCTGTTCTGCTCCCCACTCTGTCTCTGGTGAATCCCCTCACCTCCCGTGACTCTGGCCTGTACCCCAGCTCTTGTATGCACAAATAAATAAATCTTTAAAAATATAGTTCTTAAAATGGAAATAAAATGTATATAATAATGCAATCAGACTACAATCATGAGAGAGACATTCTTATCACCCCCCAAAAGTTCTCCCACACTTCTTTGCAGTCAATCTTCTCCCCATCGCCAGTCCCTGGAGATCTCAGACCTTCACTCTGTCACTATAGTTTTGCTTTTCTGAGAATTTCATATAATAGAATGATATAAAATGTAATCTTTTGTGTCTGGCTTCTTTCATTCAACACATGCTTTTGAGATTCATCTATTGATGTTCCTTTTTATTGTTGAGTAGTATTCTAGGGTATGAGTGTATCTTAGTTTCCCTATTCACCATGAATTCACCTTGAATGACATTTGGCTTGTAAAACTGATTGTAAATGAAGTTCTATAAACACTTTTATACAGGTTTTGATATGATCATACATTTTCATTTCTCATAGATACATAGCTAAGAATGAGATTTCTGGCTCCTATTACAAGATGTCAAAAATCTTCACATTTGCTTACTTACCATCTATATATCTTATTTGATGATGGGTCTATTCAAATATTTTGCTGTTTCTTTTTTAAAGACAACTTGTTTCCTTATGGTTGATTTTGAGAATTCCTTCTATATTCCAAAAACAAATCCTTTGGCAGATATGTGATTTTCAAATATTTTCTGTGGCAAGTTTTGAGCCCATCTTACAGAGCCTTATGAAGGCTTTGAAAGATTAAGCAACCTCCCCCGAATTAAACAGCTCATGAAAGATGAACTTAGGATTTAGCCTCAACAGTTTCTAATCTGAGCCACTTGCTAGTACAGGTTCTGTCCTAGGTGGATAAGAAGCAGGATAATCAATCTGACCAGTGTCTTAGTAATCTTACTTCCTAGTGGAGCTGTCCATCTGAGGAAACTTCAGCGGGTCTCTGGAATAGACATTGAAAACCTTACTGAGGTCAGCTAGAGCCCTGTCTTCACATGTAGGTCTCTACTTATACGTAGAGTATTTATCTATAAACAGAGAACTTGCCTGGGCCATCTTCTGAATTTCATAAAAGTCATCACTCTTCAATTAAAATATTTTAAATTCATGTAGCAACTACTTCTTCAAAAAATAAAAGAGAAACTCTGCTTCCCAGTGTTAGCTATTTCTTGGGTTTATTTTTAGTCCCCTCTACTTAATCTTTGTGCAGACAAGTTTGGCAAATCCAATGAGCTATTTTTTCCAGTGTTCAGAAAGTCAGAGTCCATCGCACACACCTTCTGGAGAGGAGGCAGAAACCATAAGACTCTTTTACAGCTTCAGGTTCAGGGTAGGACTTCAAGACTCCATTTATTGTTTAAAGTCATTCCCCTTCTCTAAGACTTGGAAACTGTCTTTTCTCATTTGGGGTTTTTGTAATGACATGGAGTGCTTCACCATTGTATTCATAGGGAAAAGCAAGCCAGAGTGATGGCTGTGTGTTTACATCTTGGGGGTTCCAGGATGGTCAGAGTCATGGTCATCAGCTTGCCTAATGGCAGAAAGTCATTTGCCTTAACCTCACTCTTTGTTGATGAACCTGGGTTGCCACACAGCATGATAATACACCAGCAAAAAACTAAGTGCAAATTCTACTACTTATCAGTATAGCTCTATGTATATTGAGCGGGCATGTCTATGCGCAGAGCACTTTAGACAGAATTCAAGAGGAAAGATCAGCAAAGCTTGATGCTTTTCTCAAGACTGTAATAGCCTGTGGTTTTATGATTCTGGAGACAAAATGTTAGGAGGTGAGTGTATGTGTGCACGTGTGTGTGGTGTACTGATGTCTCTCAACAGTTCCAGAAACACAAACACCCTTTAGACCAGATGATGTTAGCCCCTTCTAAACTTCCTATAAGTTGATTACTGTGTTATCATTCAACTGGGGCAAATATATACAATTATTCATTCATTTGGTGAACATTTGATGAATATCTACCCAGAACTAGATACTATTCTAGGCAAGAGAGTTAGGGAGCTAAATCAAACTCAACCCTTACTTAAGGAGATCATGATTTATTGAAAACCAGCAAATAAACATATAAATTGCAATACAACAAATTAAATGTGACAACAGAAATGTCTACATGACAGAGCTGTAATATGGAGAAGGAAATAATGAAGAAGGAGCTGAAAGAGGGCACCTCTGAATGGAGCTTAAGGATGAATAGGAGTTTTCTGAGGGAGCAAGGGAGACGGACATTCCAGGGAGAATGAACAGAATTGCAAAGTTAAGGAAGACTTTGAAACATAAATGTCTCTTAAGGAAGGCTATGAGGACTTTAATGTTATTGAAACATAAATTGACATGGGAGATTGGTGAAAGCTGAACAGTTGGGAAGGGATGAGATCATACTGCATTGAATTTTATTCCATAAACAATAGAGGTTTATTGACATAACTTAAGAATGACAGACTTGAATGTCAAATGGATTATTCTGGTAGCAATTTAATAACAAGTTTTAAAAATAGAACAGTCATAACTAGGTAGATCAAATAAATTTTTACTATCATTATGCCAGGTATTTATTTCATTTAAGCTTCACAGCAGTGCTATAAAGTGTTTATTTTTATTTCCATTTTACAGATGATAGATTATGATTTACCTGAGGTCACCCAGCTGGTAAGGGGCAAAGCTGTGACTATGATAGTCCCATGAAGCACCTCATTTAGTCTTTTCAAAGGTATAAGTTTAAGGGTTATTTAGGAGGTGAAGTAAACTTGATGTTAATAGACTGTAGGGAAGGCTGAAGGAGATAACGGAATTTAAGATGATTCCTAGAGTTTTAAGCCAGTAGAAATTAGTTTTATATTAGTTTTATATTAATGCCATAGTCTCAGATAAGAAATAAGAAATACAAGAGGAAAACCTTTCCAGACCCATCTGTTCCATCTTTGTAACAAAGTGCATGTGGCTCCGAATCCTAGCCTTTCCCAACTTTCAGGGGATTTTCAGTCCATGTTTATCCTCTGTTTATGTCATCTGGTCATTGCATCTCCATTTTCAACCAAAATCAATTTTTCTTTCCTCCTTTTTAACTACAGCCCTGTTTCCTTCATTTACTACCAAATACTTTGAGTTTTAGTTTAGATTTGCTACATTCACTTTTCATCTCTAGCTCTTTTCTAAATCCTCTGAAATCTGTTTGTTCCAATGAAACTACTCTATTTTTAAAGGGAGCCCATGACCATCTCTTGACCAAATTCCCTGGTCTCTGTTCAGGTCTCACCCTCCTTAGACCTCTGCTGGAGGGTCACATCCATCATTTGCTGGCAGTGGTATTGGCGGCATTGACCTTCACTTGGCTCCGTCACATACTTTGGAACTCTGAGAATCAGACATAGAACATAGATTCTTTCACCATTTCTAAGGAATGTTTAGAAATATATTTCTATACCAAATAGAAGCTTCAGTCTTTGGGAACATTTCTTCCATAGTTTTCCCAAATTAGCCAACATATGAGTCATTACCAATGTCATGACTTTGCTGGTGTTGCTTTTTTTCCAAGTGAAAAAAAAAACTTCCTTTCTTTTCTATATATTTATTTGATTTCTTTGGTAGGAGTGTAACATTTTTCTTTGTGCTGGCCAAAATAAGTAACCAAGTGTATCAAGTGTATACGGGATAGGATAGAAAAGGACAAGCTTCAAAATTTCAGGGACTTACATAACATTTTATTTCCCATTCATTCAAAGTTTACTATGGGTCTAACAGCTCTCTAGGGAATATTCTTTTCAAATGGGAACTCAGGCATAGAGACTGACTTCATCTTGCCTCCGCTATCTAAAATATAGTCTATGTTATTGTTAATGCAGAGGGAACAGGGAGCTGGATGGTTACACACCTTAAATACTTGAGCACAGCAGTTACATGAATCATTTTTACTCACATCCCACTAGCCAGATTTAGTTACATGGACACACATTACTGCAAGGGATTGGAAAACTCAATTTCAATATCTCTAGTAAGGAAAGAAGAACCAAGTATGCGCAAGTACTTTTCCCTACCATATTGAAAAGGCTAAAAGAATATGTTTCCAAAATACACCATAAAACCCCAACCTATAGAGTTGGAACAAATACTGGTAGCTTTACATTGGTCATATGTGGTTGAGCAGCAACTCTATTCAGAGCTAAGAAAAAGCATGAGTTCCTCCTAAGGGAGGAACCATCTGGTATTTTTCTTTTGCCTTCTGACTTACTTCGCTGAGCATAATCCCTTCCAGTTCCATCCATGTTCCTATGAAT
>JAGFMF010011700.1:1006719-1087297 GCA_019455555.1 Galemys pyrenaicus | reverse complement strand
GGGGAGGGGAGGGGGAGGGCTGAGGGAAGATGGGAGCACGAGGGACTGAGGTGATGGTGCACTGGTGAGATGGTGATGGGGAATACATGGGGATTATGATTTATGGCAAGTATATGTAAATTTTAAAATATTAAAAAAAAAAAAAAGCATGAGTTCCTATCCTGGTGACCCTTTCTATAATACAATCTATGGTTCTGTATTTCAGCACCAGTACTTGAGGACAGCTCCCTGTGGTAAATTGTTCTGTCTGGCTATCAGGTTTCTTAGCATACTGATTTCCTGAATTTTCATATAGTTTACACATATATATAGTCTTATATTGCCATTAAACCCCGACTCATTTTCATTGCTGTTATTTGTAACAACTTTTTTAATGAGCAGAAACAGACCATCAAAATGTTATCTCCTCTATGTATTGGGTAGCCAATCTATCTAAATTTTAAGGACTTCTACTCCCAACACTTAGGAGACTGTCCTCCCTTTCACCCTAGTGAAACTACCAAGTAATTTAAGACCCCTGGGGGAAAGCCTAGCTCTAGACCCCAGGGGATATATTGAATAATTTGTTTCTTGCTGACCTCAATCGGTCTATAATTTCTAGACATTTTTAGCTATCATTTGTGAATCTGTCCCTCTCTCCAGGTTCTTATTTGGAAACCATCCCTGCAGTACATATAACTTAAGGACTCACAGGCAAAGCAATTACTGATGAAAAAAATTCAGATGTGGCAGCTTACTCCATACGTGGGATGGATATAAATAAGCATTATTTTATGGCAAGGAACTAAAACTGTAGGTAGATATGTCCTTGTTTCTCTGTATATACAGAGCTCTTTACATGTAGTATTTTCTCTCCAAATAAGCATTTTGGATGATGAGTTCAGTTTTCTGAAAACCTAAGGATGAACAGAATGGATTTCTGAGCATGCTGGCATTCTCGATTATTCCTGTCAACCCCTCAAGCACGTTTCTTTGTGATTTCCATTAAAGGTGGGGGCTTCAGCACTGACTTTCCATAATGTGCGAAGGCCAGCTCCTGCTACCCTGGCAGGCCTGCCTATTTGCCTTGTTCCTTTCTCTTCTCTCTACTGATAAAAATATCAGCTGTCCCAGTAACGTGTCCCTGTTATTCAAACTGGGCAGCATTTTATGGGAAAGGACAACAAGATAAAGGCCCTCTCTCAGAAAAAAAAAATAATAAAACCACTAAAGCAACATGTTTTTTTGGAAGAGCAAGTGCTGGCAGAAAATACCCCCTTTTTAGCCAAAATAAAGTATCTGAGCCCCATCATTGGGCTGGCTTATTGTTATTTCTAGAGGAGAACTACATCTACACCTTCAGATCTCACTGGTTTTTGTAGCCACACTTAACCGAACACTGGGCACTACCCATTCTGTAGCAAAGCTGATGTGTTCCATTCTGCTCCAGGCATTAGCAGCAGAATCCTTCAGTTTCTTTCCCATCTGTAATATTTGCTTACTAGTCAACACATGTGGACACATTCCAAAAATTAAAAACATAAGCTAATAGAATAATAATATCTTGTATTTATATAGCACCTATCTTGGAGTTACTCCAAATGCTCATCAACTGCTTTTCACCAAGACACCCACTAGGTCTCAGTGAAGGGTGATTCTCCTCTGGCAAAAAGAGGGACAACTGAGACATTGAGCAGAGCCACTCAGGAAAGCTGATATGACATTCCTCTACCAAGTCAGGTCAGCAGTTGACATGCCAGAAACATGCTTCAATTCACTAGAAAAGCAACAGATGACAACCAAAAAAGGAAGGCTGAGACCTGTGCTTTCCTGAGCCTGGCAGCCTGCCTTCCCCTGGAGTTGCCAGCAGTCCCAGATTTCTAGTGGGAGTAGGTTACTCTACAGGTACCTGCATTGTACAGATGAGGCAAAACCATGAAGGTCTAGTTGCTTCTCTTATCAGCCTGTGGTGTGTCCCCTCCAGCCCCCAAGTAAATAAATCCAAACACCTCCCACCAGCTACATTTGCTTTGCTTTAAGTAATTTTTCTTGGGTTTTGTGATCATATCAGTAATGCCAACCTAATTTTAAACTCATGATGAGCCTGATAAGGATAAAACAAGGGATTTCAGAGAGTAACCTAGGAACCAGCACTGTATTTGGGACTGAGAGAAGAGAGACATAGGAGGAAATGGCCATTTTGGTCCCATCGTATCCCTCTCTAGTATTTATAAAGGAGCTCATAAAAAGCACAGTCACTCTGCCTGAAAGGAGAGACCATTCCATATATTTCCCTGTATAATAAATTCCTTCTCCAAGAGACTGTGGGGCAGGCAGGTTAGGAAATTCCACGCCAGCCAAATCGTGTCCCAATTTCCCACAAACCAGGGTGGCACTAGAAGCTGGAGAGTTCATAAATTATCTTCCAGTCGATCACATTTTTAATCAGGGTGTGCACCATAATCACTAATGGCACTTGCTTATGGAATAAAGCCGCAGTATTTATCTTGTTTTAATTATATTAGAAAGCAGTGATATTCAATTAACCAACTAATCAAACGAGTCAATCAATACTGGTCCTGGCAGGATTCTCCACTGCCCAGCTCCTTGTTCTGGGTGGTAGTCCATGCATTAGAGTCAGATAGATTTAACCCTTGGTGGCCATGGAAGGTCATGCTGCTGAGAAGTAGGCAGGAACAAGGAAACCAGAACTAAGCTTCCAGACATGGACAGAAACGCCACAGATTCTTTCCTTTTCCTGATTATGGTGAAGATTTGCAGCGGCCTCCTTTTGGGTTAAGGTCTTATTTTTCCTATGATGTGTATTTGTTTTCCAAGTACGTATAAGGAGCCATTTTTCTCGTCCAGTGAATTGGCTGTCTGGGACCCCCGCCTCCTATAATAAACCATGGCAACACGAAATAGCTTGCAATGTTTCCAAGGACTGTCACTTGGTTCCTTACTATATCAAGTAGTCCTAACAGCAGGAGGAGCAACCTGGAGAGCTTCCACCAGGAATATTTTGGATATGTTCGTCTAGACTCAAGAACAGCTGGGAAACAATGAGTCACAGGCAGAGCAGCTCTCAGGGTGAAGGCAAGCCAGGCACACTCCCTTCCCTCATTTACATGAGTCCGGGGACAGCTGGCTTTGAGGCTACATGGCTGTCCAAAGCCGAGGAATGGTTGGTGGGCAGAGAAAAACGTGCTCATTATCCCTTCACCTTCATCAGGCCCCGCCTACCAACGCGTCTGGACCTAAGCACTCATATTGCAGCTCTGTTTCTTAAGGTAAACTGATGACTTTGAACATCATTGCCCAATTATTTGATTATTTTTCCTGATTTGGCTTGTAGGACAAGGACCAGTGTAGTCTACCCCCAGGTGCTCCCCACTTGAATGGTTTTACTAGTCACCGAATCAAAAGTCCTGTGATGGTTTTGGGAATTCCCAACTTTTGCAAAGCTGAGGCTCTCAATTGGAACCTCTGTCTTCTAGTTGAGGATGATATTGAAAAAGGAGATAATGTCAGAGAAGATGGCATTAGCAGGAGAATCCACACTGGATTCTAGGATACCCATGCCGTCAGCTCACAACTGCCCAATAGTGGTCCATAAGTACAGCCCATACACAATTTGAATCCCTTTGGTGACCATTCAGGTTGTTCTAAAAAGAGAAATAAGCATTTGATGACCACAGACTGCATCCGGGAAATGTCTTGTCAAATGCACCAAAAGTACCCTTCGAAGGAAAGTAGGAATCACTTGGTACAGCCAGAAATCCAGGGCTGGCTGGAGGAAGAATCCTAGCACTCAATTCATCATATTTCTCTAGGCAACTGACTGCCTGCTGCTTCAGGTGGACTGAGAATCCAAACCCATTCCCAATGTGCGGCTGTCTGAAGCTAAATGAGTTCAAGGGAAAGTGAGACATTTCACACTGAGGTACATTAAAAAGAAAAGAATCTTAAGACTGCTACTCGTTTCCAAACATTTGATGAGTTCCAATTCATTAAGAGTTTTGTAGGCTTGTTAATTTAATAAGAGCAAATGGGGCCCTTATGTGAGACAACAATCCATAATTTGAAGGGGGCGAAAAAGAATAAAAGTAAAATAGTCATTACCTAGCACAATGTTTAATCAAAAGACACCAGGAACTTTCAACCTCACGGCAATGTTTTCAAAGGCTGGCGATTTTACATTTACACAGACTCTCACTGAGAGCCTGGAAAAATGGACATAGTTGTGATAATTGGCAGTGATGGAATTTTAAAGTCCAAGCCCCCAACCCCCACTGCCAACACATGCACATGCAAACCCTCACCCCAAGCCCTCTCTCTTTCATTTGAATTGGACTTTACCTGGGTTCCAGTGCAATGAAAATAGGGAAGCAGGTTTTCGTCAGGTATTTGAGATCTGCTGAGTCCATAGTCAAGTTGTTCTTGACTTGAGTCATTCAAGACCCCAAAAATCAAAGACCCATTTCCTTAGCCTCACCTCGTCCCTCTCTCTGTGATATTTCGGACCTCTTTTCTCCATTTATGCTGTTCTTCATATCAAGTGTTTAAACATGTGATTATTGGATTTGTTAAGCCCTGGGCAACCATCCCCCATCCTGCTCTATCTGCCTTCCACTGGTGATTTCTGGGGACATCAGCGCCCCTGTGCAGGGACCAGCAGGGTCACTGCACTAAGCACTTGCAGCTATTCCCCATTCTGTTTGTCAGGGACCACCCAACTCACGTGTCTATCAGCCAGGGCCTAAATACTGGTGTCTCGGTGACTCAGGGCATTCGGGCTGGGTTCAGCGATCCATGCTGGCTAGGAAGGACCCCCCGACTTCATCTGCCCCATGCCTGGCTCAGTTCTTCCCCCAGGATTGACAATAACCCTAATCCTGACTCTGTTCTTTTCCCGGGTTCTGATCCTTCCTACGTAGAACTAAATCAAGAATCCTGCCTATTGCTACCCAGCTCTTAATTGTTCAATTGATGATACTAATTGTTCACCCAAGAATGAACAAAGGCTTCCCTTCGACTCTTCAGATACCCTCTTGCCTGACCCAGCCAAATACAACACAGTACTTAAACGGAGCTAGAGAATGAATGCTTGATAATTGATAAGTAAACTATTATTTTCAGAAGCATGGAATCAATCCATCTATTTTCAGCTAGATGCTTTATAATACTTTGTATTTTGAACCCTGGAGAGTTAGACGCAGGCAACAGACTCCAAAGCACAATTTAGGAGCAACACACAGAACTTCTTAGATGTATGAGCCTCATCAGTGGTGTGGTTGAAACCCAAACCCAAGTCTCTCCAGAGTTCTTCCCACTATACCAAGTTGTCTTCTGCTGTCCCAACTGCTAGTTGCACTGTTGCTGTTCTAAGTGTGATTAAGAACTTGTCGTCTTATCTACTTCTGGGACCTAATTGCTCTAGTAGCATCTAAAAGGGACATACCAAGTATTTCTTGCCATCAGCTGCTATCCCCAAACCAGGTGATTGCTCAGAAACCCAGTAGGGCCAGTGGGCAGAGCGGCATTACGCCTCAACCCCCTTGAGTATAGTTAAAGTCATAGAAGGCTGCAAAAGCAAATGGTGTCTTCACTTGGGCTACTGCTCACAGCCCCTGAGAGAAGGCACAAGTTGCCCCTTAGCAGAAAGAATGAGTCAGAGAAATCAAAGACAAAGACAGGTTCAGACAAAGTTATTTGCTGCTCTACTCAAACTCCACACCAGACAGTCTCCCCGTAATAATCTCTGGTCTGTACAGCTGCATCTGCCTAAAGATAGAAACAATTTTAGTACCCAATGCAGAGCATGTGGAGGAGCAAACTCCAGGGGAGTGGGTTCTGATGGGATATGGATTCCTTAATAACAATTACCACAAGTACCAGAGCTTTCAATTTAATTAAGCCAATCCTTCAGCTTGAGGATCCACAGCTGGGCTTAGTTGCTTTTTCTTCTTCTTTTGTTTTTTTTTTTTTTTTCTTTAGTTTTTATAGTGTTCTTGCCTCCTCCATCTTGTATCTCAGGGTAGTGGGATATCTGAAATGATGAGGAGTGGATGAAAAAAAGAAAAATGACTTCTCGTCTGATGGAAGACGAGAAAAAGAGAAAAATGATTTCTCTTCTCGTTAATGGAAGATAGTGAAAAAACTGAATCAAGAAGTTAATAGTTACTATCATTTATGCTCCCCACAAAGCTTGGTACAGACGCACTCTAAATTATCTTTGCTAATAGGACAGTGGTAGAGAATGAAATGATCTCATGGATCTGTTCAGTGCTCGCTATTTCCTGAGTGCCTTTCCAATATTTCCAACAGTATCTCATTGAACCTGCCCAGCCACTCTTTGAAACTGGCATCATTAGCTTGCATAACAGATGAGAAAGGTTAAATGATTTCTCCAGACTCACAGAGCCAATACATGGCACTCAGTCTCAAATCCAGGTCTTTTGATTTAAAATCTGATGCCTCTGCAGCAACTCTGTGAACAATCCCAAATTCTCATTTGGAGCATTCTTTTAAATTTTCCTTCCTGCAAAGTCAGTGGCCAGTTGATTCTGCAAGCGAATGGTCAGTTAGATAGGTCATGGGTGTTGGCTCCTTTCCATTTCAGGAAGAGATGCTGATGAGAAGTAAAATCATCCAAACCAGATCTACTACATGAAATGCTCTTGTCATAACCAAGACAGGGATGATCCATCCCATTTTACAGTGAAGAAACTGAGGATCAGAGAGACTGTGTAACTCGCCCAAAGGCGTGTATCTCCAGCTCACCCATGGCGGTGAGGCTGCTGGCCTCGTCAGTTAAAAGTGCTCTAGATGCCTGATTCCTGGTCACCATGTGCCCTGACAATAGTGCATGTAGGTGGGCGGAATGGTTGGCTTGGTCAGTCCTGCAGTCCCATCACTAAAGCCCCTTTTGTTCCCTGCCCCACTGGTGGCAGATCAAACACCCCTGTGATCCCTCCACAAAGCCCTTGCTGCACACCTCTCTTTAGCATGTAAGACAGGAGGGTAGGAAAGCCCAGATACCCAGGGGAGACATTCGAGTTCCCATTTCTATCCAATAGGCCAGTTTCATCAGTGCTCTTGTGCCGGCCACCGGCATGATGGCGTAGGGGCTGGGGCTTGACTGGAAGCACTGGGGCTGGCAGTGAGTTCTCTCTCTGAAGGAATAGGGTCTGGATTCCACTGCTGAAAGTTCGGCTTCCAAGAGCCAACTACTATTTGATAGCTGCCCTCTCCCATCTCCTTCCAAGCCTTGGAAGGTAGTAACACAGAGGCGGGTAGACGCAAACATCTGGGTTTAGCCAGGGACTCACAGGTCACCAGGACCAGGGCCCAGCAGCACCCTGATGCTTAGACCCCAGAGGAGCCTTCCTTGCTCTGGGGTGTGTCATTGAACTCCTGCCAGGATGGGCTCTCCCCCGCTGTCCTCCAATGGTCATCTGAAGCAGACGGTGCCTGTCTCCTTAGCACATAAGGAATAACTAACAACAATAATTGATCAGTTAATTAATTTAAAAGACCCGTTGTCCTGGAACTTGATATATAGATCACCTTGTGTTGTTCCTCTTCATCTGTGCTGCCGGCTCTCTCAGAGCCCCAGACACGGAGCCCCCTCAAAGAACAGCCCCCCGGCCCCTTACACATCATTCTCCTGCTACTGGGAAGGAGGGGGCAGCCCATCAGGGTCTCCAGGCCAGGGTCGACTGGAAATCAAGTTACAACTGGTACGATATGTTTCAGAGCATCTCGGCGCCCATCCATCGGCCCAGGGCATCATTAATAATCCACAGCCTAATGATGGAGATGAATATTGGAGCAGGGAGCACAAAGGGCGCCCAGTGCAATGAGGCAGAGGGAGCGAGTGACTTATTAGCCCTGCTGCAGGTATAACCTTCTCCCCACAACCAAGCCTGGTCTAGAATGATTTATTGATACAGTAAACGAATTTTTATAATTAAAATTGATTTTCAGTTTTAGTCTGGTCTGGAAGGACCCAGTCAAGTTGAAGAGGGGAATGGGGGACAGTCTAGGGAAAGGAAGGGAAGCGTGGTCTCAATTTCCCCGAAGTCTCGGCTATGAGTGCTGGCAGGACTCTCTCATATCAGAGGTGAGGAAACATAGCTCTGGGAGATGGACCTATCCGGCCAGCCTCAGGTGGTGAGTGAGGCAGAACTGGGGTTCACTCTGGGTCCCTGAGATGGCCTGGTTCCCCAGGACTGTGTGAACTTGAGCTCATAAAGCCACATTATACCATGGCAGAATTGGTTCAATGCATACGGACACTTAACCAAGGTGGGGTGTTGGGGCTGAAATACAGTTCTGTTAGAGTGAGGGGCAGGGCAGGGACGCCGCTACCTGGACCGCGTGTTCAGGGGCACCATCTGCCCTGCTCCCTGCCCTGTACAGGTCAGCCAGCACTTGGCCCAGCCAGCAGCTGCTTAGAGCAGTACCCTTCAGTCCTCCCCCACAGCCCAGTCCCTGAGGCATGTGGGGAGGGGCGCTGTTTATCAAAAGACCGGGAGGGCTCTGCTGTGGATGGTGGAGAAGGAGTTGGGGCTGGTGTGTCCTGGGATATTCATCAGGCGGTGAATGTTTGACACGAGTCGTGGCGGGACCTGATTTACAGATGGTGAGGGTGTGTCTGCACATTCAGGAGCACACGAGCCTGGGCACACGGAGGTTGAAGCTGCCAGCATTTCCACACATGTGCTCTGTTCTTAGCCACTCTCTCCAGGGAGGGAAAGAATGTGAGAGAGACCCAAATCCAGCATCCTGCTGTTCCAGCCCATCACAGGGCCGGCATCCTGAGTCCTCCCCAATCCCTGTCTCTCCAGCTCAGTAGTCCGTCCCCCACCCCCACCCTCCGCCACCTCATGGTTCTAGAAGAGCTCTGGTCCTGCTCCCCAACTCCCAGCCCCTTGGGCTTGATGAGTTTGGGACATCCTAGTTCAGGCCAGATACAGGAATGTGGGCATATGCTCCCCAATTTGGAACATATTATAGTGAGAGCCTGAAGAAAGAATGTGTGGTTCTCCCCTGGAAATCCACCTCTCTATCCCTCCTGTCCCGATAAACATGGTTCACATTTACTGAAAGATTCAGATGCAATTTTCAACTCTTCTGAAACCAGAAGCACGCACCTCTCTGGAAAGATTTTCTTAGCTGAAGTTAGAGATGTTTTTCTTCAGTTTTACTTATAGGATTATCTCTGACGCATTTTGTGTTGACTTCCCCTTTAGTGGATTATGTTCTTTATCTGCCCCTCTGTGTACTAATAAAATGTGAAGTAAAAACTGCATTGCTACTTCGTAAAAAAATAATAGAAGAATAACATATTGCCTCTTCTCCCAGTTTAGTATTTTTTTTTAAAAAATAGTCTATCTTTTAGAGTCATTTTAACTTCAAAGCAAAATTGAGCAGAAAATATAGAGAATTTCCATAGCTTCCCCACTGTTTCTCCTCCCACCCACTCCCACAGTCTCCCCACCACCAGCATCCCTCAGAAGACTGGCACATTTCTTACAAACAATGAATCTATACAAACACTTCAGTTTCACTCTTGGTCTCATACATCATAATTTTTGTGGCTGTTGACCAATGTACAACCACATGTCCTCTATTAGAATGTTACAGAGAGTATTTTTGCTGCCCCCAACGTCCCACGTGTGCCATCTCTTTACCATCCCTCCCCCCCATGCCCAACAACTGCTGATCTTTTTACTGTCTCTGTAGTTTTGCCCCCTCCAGGATGCCATCTAGTTAAAATCATAGAGTGCGTAGACTTAGCAGATTGACTTTTTTCACTTAGTGTAAGATGCACTTAAGCGTCCTCCATGTCTTTTCATGGCTTGATAGCTCATTTCTTTTTAAGCACCGAATAATATTCCACTGTCAGATGGACCTCAGTTTATTTATCCCCTCACCTTCTGGAAGGCATCTTGGCTGTTTCCACGTTTGCTATTGTGAATCAAGCTGCTATGGACACCCATGTGCAGGTCTAGTTGGTTTTCCATCTGTCCTGCTAGACTACCAACCGCTGTGGGGAGATGACCTAAGGCCCAGAAGAACAAAGACTTCAGCGAGCCCAGACTGGCAGACAGGAGGAGGAGACACGTACCTCCTCTCACAAAGGTCCAGCCTCTACCCTGAACTCAGCGGGTGGCACTGAGCACCTGTCTGCTAGTGAGGGAGGGGTGGGCTCTGTCCAAGGCCAAGTAACCACAAACTGGGAAGGACGAGCCCAACTCTTTGTTTTTATAATTATGAGTAGACTATCATGGTACATGAGCAACGAATTAGGGCCCAGTACAGATAAGCACAGTCATGTGCTTTAATGCTGTGTCAAATTCTTTCATAAGTCACGTCTGATTACATTCAATGATGTGCACGACTCTTATCAACTGTCTTTTCAATTGGGTGTGACTGACAGATACGTTATATAAATGGCTGTGGTGAGTGGCCGTGTCCCATAAAAGGCTGGCTTGGGGGGCAGGTAGAAGCCCTCATCCAATGCTGGGCTTCTTTGCCCCTTGTATTATTCATTCTGTGCAGCCACTTCTGGCCTTGATAGTTACTTTCACACCACGTGTTTTCTTGCGGTCCAGATGGGTGTGGCTGCTTTGTCCAAGCATCACGAGAAACCTGCGCTTCTAGTGCAAGAAGTCCTGCCGCAGAGGACACTGGTCACAAGGGCCAGGGAGGCGGAGACCGAGGGAAATGGAGACAAAGCTGGTTCCAAAGGCAGAGATCAGGTGGGGTCCCTGCTTCTGTGCTTGCTGGGAACAGCAGACTCACTCCTGTCCCACACTGCTCCGAGGAAGTAGCCGCGGCTCATTCAGGTGAAGCATGAATGGGTGGTCCTTCTCTCAGGATGAGAAGGTAAAGCAGAGGAGAGGCGGTCAAGGCGGCGTACGGAGGTGGCCTCTGATGCTGCGGGGTTGCTGAGCCCTGCGCTCCTCCCTCAGCCTCCTTTACTCTGCACTGTTTTCTGTTCACTCTTTGGGGAGCAGAGCACGGAGAACCCGAGGGTGGGGACATACTTGCCAGGCTTTGCTGCGTCCGAGCGAACAGAACACAGGCAGATCACCTTCAACTACAAGCCAGGGCTCTTGCAGGGGCTGCTGCGAGCTCTTTGGGGAGCTTGCTCATCTGTTTTTCTGCCTTGAATACCCTCCTCGCCAACTGTACCCCTTACTCCAGAAAGGTGGTTTTGTTGAGGCCTACGCTGCTGGGGTGACTTTGGATGTCTGTGGTTTGAGTGGCTCCTCCCCACGTTTGGGAATCTGATTGACAGGCCCAGGCTGAACAGCACAGAAAGCCCACTGGGCCTGCCCAGACTGCCCAGGTACAGAGACGCTGCAGGGTCAGGCTTATTGTCAGCACAGCTAGGAAGAGGGCGCAGGCCATGGCTAGGAAAGCCAGGTGCCCAGGGCCATGACTGAGCAATGGGCAACAATTCGGGGTTCTAGCCTGGGGTGGGAACCAGCTGCCCGGCCAGTTTAGCCTGCTGCCACCTGTGTCGGCCAGGTTACCTTAGGTGCTGGCTGCCATGTCCCCAGACCCTGCCGCTGAGCCCCAAGACAGGACATGGATTTGCTACTGAACTCTGGGAGCAACTACCCCCCAACATGGACCAGCCCCAATATCTGCAGTTCCGTGAGCCAGTGCAATTCCAGAATTGGAAAAGTGTCACGACATCGAGCACAACACCCTCCCTGTGCTTGCCAGGGGACTCCGTGACACCCTGAGCTGCGGGGTTTGAATCCTGCCAGCCCAAGATTATAGAAGCCTTATTTGGAGATGTGAGTCCTGGCTGTTGTGTCTTTGCCATGGAAACACGCCGGCCACCAAGCCATTCCAAGAGGTAGTTAAATGGGGCCACTGCATCCCTGTTCCACCTTTGTCAATGTTCACAGCATATTTGGGGGCATTTCAGGCTGCCGCTGCTCTTCGCAGAAAAATCATGGCCACTTGGCCACTGCAAGGGAGGGAATTCTGGTGGTGAAGGGGGGCCTGTTTGTCTGTGGAGCAGTCAGAGATCATGGACCCCAAAGTCCTGGTCAGCCTCAGCTCTGTCCCTCACCTACTGCGTGACCCTGAGCCAGTCACTTAGCCTCCTCATACGTGTGTCTTCATCTGTCAAATGCAGACTCACCTCCGGCCTGGCTGTCTTGCCAGGTTAGTGGGGTCACACGCAATCACACCTGTGAGAGGCGTGTAAAGTGCGAGGCTGGGGACAGCGAGGCATCTGGCAGCACCGTTACGTCCACTCCACTCTCTCCGCTCCGGGAGCCTTTTCCCTTGTGTCTCACACCCCAGAGTGGAAATGCATCAGCCTGTGTCCCACTTCTCTTCTTCCATAGCAGGGCCAGTTGTCCCTAGCACCCCATTTCTGGCTCACAGGTAGGGAGTGAGGACAGGGGTACAGTGCTCGGAGAAAATACAGGTGCCCAGCCCCTGGAAATTCTGAATCAGCTGGTCTGAACTTGGTCTGCGCAGCAACATTTTCTATAGGTTCTTCGGTTGATTCCAATGCTTAGCTGCATTTGGAGCCCCTTACTGAGACCCCACACCCCTGCATTTCCGTCCTCCCTAGCACTTACTGGGTTGTCAGGCTTCCTGAGGGTGATGTACACTCAGTCCGAGCTGACATGGGAAGCTTGCCAGTGCCCCAAACTGGCTCTGGATGCCCAGACTCTGGTCCCCGTCAGGTGACACTCACAGCAGCATCCCGACCAGGCTTAATGGAGGAGAAAAGCTTTTTGAAATGAATCCCACGTATGGCAGACTACCTGCCCTAAATTGTCACATTTGTTTCCTTGTCACTGCGTCAGTCCTGCATCCTGCAGGTTTGTTTGCAAATTCAGCAAATGCCCTGCGTTTCGTCATGTCTGGAAGCGGCATCCACGTGTCCCTGTCACAGCAGGGCCGGCTGGACTCTATGCCAACACCACCATGCTGGGCCTCGCTGCCCGACCCCAGCCTGCTAGCCATGCCAGCGATGTACCCTCCTGCCGGCACGCAGCGTGGCCGTATGTGGCTGGCCGGGAGCCAGCAAGATTTCCTGCCCCAGACCGATGGTTGACTCTGGAATATGCGTGTTCACGGAGGTCAGAGAGGAGACGCTACATAAATTAAGACTGCAGATAACCCTGACCTCATTTCATGGAATGGCTAGAATGACTCCCTGGCTTCCTCTAACTTTCCCAGGACTGTGGGTAATAAAGTTAAGCCACTGGGGTTTTCCCTCCTCTCTTGCCCGATGTGATTCAAAGATAGGGGAAAGGTTATCAGAAAAGCCAAACAAGGAGAGAGGAGGAGGCAGGAAACATTGCGAGTTCTGAGATACCTGGAGAGTCAAACCCCGGTTAATAGGGACAGGGGAGGTGTGGCTGTGGGCCTGGGAACCCAGGGGGTCACTCAGTGGAGTCGAGGATTCAGGATGAGATCTCAGCTCCCATCACTTGTGCTTTCAATTCCAAGTCCTTTTCCAGCACTGCCTAGAAGGTCACCAACAGCAGGAGTTTTCAGTCTTCATGGCAGCATATCTGAAAAATTTAAAGTTGAACTCTTCATTAGGGGAATGTTATCTGTTTCAGGAGGTTAAGCCAACCAAAGGGGTCTCGGCCAGGGTTGTCGTCACTGTGATGATAGCTGGCGTTTATATGGTGCGGACGCGCCAGGAATGGTGTTGAGTGTTTTACTAGTACCATGTGATCTAATCTGCATAACCTTTTGGAGACTGGAGGGTGTTCAGTGCCTCACCAAGCTAAGTGGACGCGCTAGAATTTGAACAGCAGCCCCAAAGATCACAGACCCCAGGGCCTCACAGCTACCTCCAGCCCCAGCCCCCAGCCCCGAGCAACCTCCCTTCCCCCAGGATCTCCAACAACTGAGTTGACTGTCAGAAGCTGTAGCTTTAACACAGACCCGCATGAGCAAGAGAGACTGCTGGGAGGCCTTCACAGACCAGCCCACACACATCCTCCAAGAACAGGCCCACAGCAGCCAGGAACAGCCACCTCTTCCCACCCCACCTTGGGCCTGCAATTATTTCTGACCTCCCTGTGTCCTACCTAAATCCAACCCCAACCAGCTGCCTGCTCCTCATTTCAGAGGGGGAAATCCATTCCCAGACTTAGTCAGATGGAGATCAAGAGCCCCAGCTGCATGCAGTGAGAAATGGATGAGTTACTACCGCTGGCACTCGGCAATGAACCTCTTAATGGAAACCAACTGACCCTCAGCCACCATGGGGTCACCTCCTGGCAGATGGGAGCAGGAGCCTCCACTTTAACTCCTGGGCTCTGCAGCCAAAAAACAAGGCTGGCGTGACGAGCCAGGCCCCTGGTGGTACAGTTGTTGCATTTAGAGAACCACGAGGATGGACTTTGCTAAACACCTCCTCTGTGCCAGGATCGAATTGTCACCTAAGAGTGGGCCACCTTTATTATTCCCAATATGCATCAAAGAAACTGAGGCCGAAAGACAGCCAGTAAGTGACCCCAAGTCACACATTTGATGAGCGTCTGAGCCAGGATTTAGATCTAAAAGTGGGGTCCAAAAGCTGGGGTTTCTTCCATCCTGTCAGACTCCTTCAGTCCCCCAAGGGCCCTCCCCTCACCCCTGCACTGTTGCTATTCATGGAGAGATTGTGATCGTTCATGCTGGTGACTTCCTAGGTGATGGTCACAGGTTGTGATCATTTTCTTAGAATTCAGAGTCTATTGCACACATCGTCTAACTTCCTCAAATGTGTAGGAACCAAGGAAGGGGCAACCCAAACCTCCCTATTGCACACACAGATTAAGTTACCAAGATGGGGAATAAACTGAGGGGAGATCCTGGAGGCTGTTGCAGCTTTTTAGTAGTTAATTAGGATGAAATCACCCAACTGGAAAGGAGATAGCTGAATGTCTAGTGGCTGAAGACTGACATCCTGAGACGGGGGCCACTGGTCCAGGGCTTACAACAAGTTAGGGGACCCTGAGGTGCTCCCACATATAGGACTCATGTTCATGGCAGCTGAGCTGATCCAAGCACACATGCAGGATGAGTCTGGACTTCAGGCAGAGATGCCCCTGGCCCTGGCCCAATAACACCATGGGACATGGAACCCTCTCTGTGCTTTGATGGAGCAATGTGATTTTCCATGAGGGGCTTCTGAGCCGGTGAAGTCACTCAATGAGATCTTCCCCTCAACACGGGCAAGTCAGTTTTGCAAGGAGAAAGCTTGCATAGCCCCGGGGATACCTCCAGGATGCTACTCATAAGGTACCCAAAACTACCCTCAGCCCATGGACCCTTCTCGTGTTGCCAAGTATTAGAAATCACATAAGAGTAAAGAGAAATCTACAACCTTGATGCTAAATTAAATTTGGGGCTAAATGGTTCATTTATTTATTCATTTATTCACCGCTCATTAATTTTTCATATTTTGAAAACTATTTTAACTTTCAAGTCAAAGTTTACTTTAGATTATATCTCATTTATAAAAAATTCAAGCTCCACAGCGCTAGCAGTTTTGCTATCTTTCTAGGAGAGAAAGAAAAAGTCTATGCCTATACAAATGGATAGCTACAGAGTTATCTATTAAAAGTAAAAACTGAGGTTCAATATACTTTTTCTGAAACTTGTTTTTTAAATTCAAAAATTGGTCCTGGATGACTTTCCTTGTCAACGACGTAAACACACACTTTCTCAGAATATAGATGCAGCACAATTTATTTAACCAGTCCCCTTGGCCGGATACTTAGGTTATGTCTAAATAGTCATTATCACGTACAAAGCCAAGATGAGTATTTGTAGCCGTGTTTCTGTGCCCAGGTGCTAGTATTTCTGCAAGAAAGATTCCAAGAGGGTGAACTGCTGGGTCATTTTAGACTTTAGCAATAATGCCAAATTGCTCCTCAGATAGGATGCACCTATTTAAACCCCCACAGACAATATATAAAACCTTTCCAAATGGGGTGATTTGAACTGCTTTTCTTTCGCAATTGAAGAACTACTGGGAAATGCCTTCAGGGCAGTATCTCTTAATCAAGAAGACACATTTGCCTGTGCGGGCAAAGATGAGCATGTTTGAGGAGACTCATCAGCATCAGAGGACCCGCTTCCTCTTGCCCCAGCAGCAGCAGGGGCCTGACCCCATGTAGGGAGCTCACGCAGGTCTGGGAGAGGCAGGTGGCTACCTGATAGCAGGGGTGAGGGCAGCGAGAGAGGATGTGGGCTTCCTGGGAGATGCCCGCAGTGTTTCTCTACTTCCTGAGCCAGCAACACCTGACTTCTGAGAAGGAGCCCCACACTGATGGGATCTACAAGTCTCTCCTCTGAGGGCTGTCAGTTCCATTCATTTAAGCACCACATTTTTTCCCAGGATTGAATTCCTTTTGAAGGAAGATGTTTGTCTGATGTCCCACCACCTACACAGGGACGTCTGCAGGAACGATGTGTGTGCTTGCAAACGTGCTCCCGGTGGCTCAAACTCCCTTGCCCACAGCCATGTGGGAGAGAATGCCACCTCTGTTACCAGGTGCTGTGCAGCACTTCACCGCTGGGCAACTGGTCCGGACCTTGGATTCGAACAGTCGGACCATCGCTGGGGACACTGGTCAGTCATGCCCTTGGCAGAGACAGTCGGAGCCAAGGACTGGGTGCGGGTGGAGAAGGGAGTGCCTTCCTGGCCTGCCTGGCCTGCCTGGCCTGCCCCGCCACTTCCCACAAAGAGTCGTGCCAGAGAGCCAGAGTGTCTCGGCATAGCAACATATGTCTCAGAACTGGCTTGGCTTGACTGCTGGGCCTGGATAGAGGTATCGTGGTGCCAGCCCTTCCCCCACTCTCCTCTACTTGGCTGCTGGAACAAAGGCCCCTGTTGAGCAGGCTGAGCTTGGGAAACTCAAGCCAGCAGGTCCCCGGCCCCAGTTCAGATGGGGCCATAGTCTCCATCAGCAGCTCTGACTCGATGAAAGATGGTTGCACTGGGAATGGTGCTTTGATCCTCAGGACAAAACTCCTTCCCATCTACTCCACTTGAGGGTGGGGAGAAAGGATCCCCCTCCTGGGTATGGGCTTCAGGGACCCTGTGACCCTAAAGCCAGGTCAAGAGCGGTCATCTCAGGTCGGAGGCTGGGGTTGGATATCAGAAGTCTAGTGTTGCTGGCCATGGAGCCTGTACAAACTCTGCAGCAACTGAGCTTCCCCTGGAGAATGAGGCCCCTGCCTGCTAGGTTGTTCCCATGTCCTTTCGGCACGCAGACCCTGTGTGTGCCCGAGCATCCTGGAAGGCACCTTCTCGCTGTGTTAGTGGGCACCTCTGTGGGTAAGGGTGTGGGTCCAGCTTTCACTCTCTTCTGTCAGGCAC
Organism: Galemys pyrenaicus; assembly: GCA_019455555.1. Taxonomy (NCBI): domain Eukaryota; kingdom Metazoa; phylum Chordata; class Mammalia; order Eulipotyphla; family Talpidae; genus Galemys; species Galemys pyrenaicus. Next base: position 1,069,941 of record JAGFMF010011700.1, on the reverse strand, counting down.
ACTGATGGACCTGCCTGGGACACTCATACCTTGCATGGTCTCCTGAGTCCCGAGTCACTATGAGAGTGGTGGCCCAGACAGGGGGAGAGTTTGACCTTTATACTAAGACATGAACTTGTGGCAATAAAGCAGAAATTATAGGTTGTAAGGCAGAGCCAAGACTGTCAAATCTGTTATCTCTATGGTGTCTTTGGAGTTTGTAGGAGCTGGATTGAAACCAAATTCACTCATTCATTCCTTTGTTCATGCATTGACTCCTTTAAAGATTTTATTTATGCATACAAGAGCTGGGGTCCAGGCGAGAGGTGCAGGGGGTAAGAGGATTCACCAGAAACAGAATGGGGAGCAGAACAGGCAGATCAACAGAAATACACCTCTGAGGGGAGCAGCGGGGAGACAGGAGAAGTCTGCTGCGCCATGTGGGTTCCCTCCCTGGTTGGGGATCGAACTCGTGCTGCAGTGGCTGTGGAAGCTCCACGGTGTGGCGCTCAAGCCCCTGCACCACCAAGGAGGCCCCGCATCTACTCTCTTGTGTATTAATTCCTATTTGTTGTGCCTAAGTTGAGTGCCAGTTATGATAGATGAATTCTATCACCTCTTAGGGGGCCATTTTATCTGAGAAAGATGCTGGAACAACAGAGTTGTTATTGACACTGCACAAACACGTTCATATGTGTCATCTCAATCCTCAAATCAACTTTTCCGGGTGCTTACTCTTACTATTCTCAGATGAAGAAAAGGAGTCTCCAAGAGGTTAAGTTTTAGAAGTTACACAGGAAGGAGCAGATCCAGGATTCAAATCCAGTCTTTCTCCCCAAATCTCTGCTGCTTTTGGCACTAAGATAAAACTATGTCTAACTCTGGTATCCTCCCCACTCTCCCTTGAAGGAGCCAGAAATTCTCCCTGGAGGAGAAGGGCTCACTGAGACCTACTGTTGATCTCTTGTTAGGGCTCCTGCTCGAGATGGGCCTCTTTGGAGGGTCACCTGAGCTTCTGAACTCAGTCCCAAATTCCTGGTTTACAGTAAGCAGCCCGCATAGCTGTGAAATGTTCAGCCCAAGCACCTGGTGAAATGGAGAGGCAGAGGCTTCTCAGTCCCGCGCTGTGTGCTGGAGTCAGTGGGAAGGCGCACCCAGTGTGGGCTACAGCCCCAGCTTCATTTCAATTTCCACCTTTGCCACCACCCTGCTGTGTGACCTTGGGCAAGCTGCTCTGCCTCTCTGGGTTCTGGCTTTTCCATCTGTGCAGCAGAGAAGAGGATTGCTCTCTCGCTTGGTGAGGGGTCTGACTAATAAGGAACGTGTGCCATTGCGGCACAGCCCACACTGGGAGCCAAGAGGATGGGGCGATTTCTTGAGGTTCTGCAGAGAGACCCTCGCCCAGCTTCCCAGCTACTGCTGGTTACTAATGAGGAACAGCATATGTTGATGATTCCGGCATCAACGCTCCTCCTTGGCTGTCCGAGTTCTCGGAGCAAACTGGCTTCCTATTAGGCATTTATTCTTATTAATAGCAGCAAATTGCAGCCCTCCGCAACATCTGCTGCTTTTCATTTGTAAAGAGCTTCCCAGACCATTTATATTGGTAGTATTTTGTGACCAGTTCTCCAAGGCAGAGCAGATCTGGGTTCCCCCTCTCTGAAAATGAGTCAGTGGAGGCATAAGGAGACGCAAGGCTTTGTTCAAGGTTACCCACATACCCAGAAAGCTCAGGACCTCAGTTCTCCAAACTTGTGTTCTGGGGCTACTGGCCTTTCTGTCATATCAGACTTGATATGATCCTGACTTGAGCCCAGGATTTCTGTCTAAAGGCAGGTGGGACAATGGTGACAGGCAGGGCAGCTGCCCTTGACCTTCTGCATCATTCTGCTTCCAGTCTGTCCCTGTTGGATTAGCCCCAGGGCTCGAACAGGAAGAATTGAAAAGCTCAAGGCAGCCATTGCTGAGGACCTTTTATTTCTGCCAAGAGATAAAATCATTTTTGGGAGTAAGGTGCCAGGAGGGCAGTGCAAAAGTCCCCATCCATGCTCTTAGTCAGCCAGTCATATTTGGAGAGTGATTCTTTCTAGACTATTTTCTGGCACTTGGCTAAGGGCTGAGTCTCTCAGAGACCTATAGCTATACAGTCATATATCTTAGAGCTTGGTCAGCCTGGGAGATGCTGGGTAATTCATTCACCATGGTAGACCCAGCTTTTAATAATCTCCCAACATGGTGCCAGGGGCAGGTAACTTTGGTGCTCAGTGTAGAAAGAAACTCCCAACTGCAACCACATGCTCCCCCACCTAGCGTCACCACAGTACCTTCTCAGGACATTTGCACCTTGGGGTCTTTCTGCCCAGCACCTGGTATCTGTTAGTTACTGCCACAACAAAGCTGCGTAAGAAGTCATCTCAAACTCGTAGCTCACAATAAGAAACATCAGTTCTATTCATGCATCTGAGATCTGTTGCCTGTTGGCTGATGTAGGACAGTGCTGCCTCAAGTGGCTGGGCCAGAGGGACTTTTCTGTTTCCTGTGGCCTGGGCTCTGGTCTGCTCCCCCTGGGTTCAGTTGGGAACCCAGACTGGAGAGGAAGCAGCTACTTGGGAAGCTCTTTTCACTACAATGACAGAAGTATAAGAGGGCAAGGACAACCACCTAAGACATCGTAAGCCTTGGCCTGGTGCTTGCTGCCATCCTATTGATTAAATAACATCCTGAGGTCAAGCCCAAGGTCACAGGGTGGGAAATATACCCACCACCCCATGCACCAGGAGGCTGCCGCGTGGGTAGGAGTGTAGATGCAGAAGGCTACTTTAGGAGAGAGAGTGAAGACTTGGAACTCAGAACACAGTCTGCCACATTTAGACATACCTGCTACCTTGGGGCAAAGAGGATGTGCGCACCTGTGTCCAGGTAGCTAGATGTCATCCAGGGATAACATGAAACAACCACAGCTTCCTGAGCCAATGTTCAGCCAGTGCAAGTTCACTGCAGTGAGAGAGGAGCTTCCAGGCCACAACAGGGATAGAAGAGTCTCTCTATAAAATCCATCGGAGCTGGAGGTCACTAGAGAAAGGAAAGACCCCTGGAGAGACTCTCAGGGCTCCCTACACCCGGGACACATAGGTATACTGAGCTACTAATTTTCTAGCAGAGGACTGACTGACTTTTCCCAGCTCTCGTTCCTTTGCTTGGGGACAGGAGACAGGTAAGACCCAAGGGATGGAGGCACCAGGCACAGCCTCCGCACAGCCTGACAGCTCCCCGGCAGCCTCTTGGAGTTTCTTAATGGGTCTTCTTACCTTTTTTTCCATCTTTGACAATTTTGAAGGAAATTGGGTACTTAAGAAGCCTTTTGGACATTTAAATTAACTCCCACCATCAGGCTCGGTGTAGCCACTGTAGCATTAGCATCCAATTATAAGAGGAGAGATGGAGTAATAACTCACATTTCGACCAGAATGTCAAATGCTTAAACAAATTAGAGATACACAGAGAGACTTACATTATATCTGTGGAACATTTCTGAATGTAATCAGCAGAGCAGCAGGCACCGATTGGGATGCTAATGGCAACAGGCAGAGTGAGACCCTGTTGCCAGAAGAAAGTATCTTTCGATAGATATATCAGGAAAGTCATAGACAACAGGGCCAGGACTCAAGGGGCCAGCTGGCTGAGCACACCCAGACCTCGGGTCCTTCAGGCAATCGATTTTGCCCATCAGAGTATAGAAGCTTATAAATTCAAGGCCATGAGTTCAAATCCCGCATGGATCCCTTAGCTCAGTTCTCCATCGCTCCTTCCTAGCCCAGGCTGCTTTGTAAAGACAAGACCTTGATCATTGGACAGGTGAGGAAGTGGGGATGATGACTCTATTAACTGTAGTTCAAAACTATGCTCTACAGTCATGCATCACTTAAGGAGGATGGTTTGGGTTAATAACAGACCACCCATGAGACATTGGGCCCACTAGGCTACACCATACAACATAGCTGCGTAGTGGGTTATATATACCATTGAGGATTATGTGTTACGCTCTGACATTCACGCAAAGGCAAAACCAACTACGGAGACGTTTCTCAGAACATGTGCTATCATCATACAGAATGTGACCATATTTTCTAGGGAAGTTTAGCTTGGTACAGAAGGATAAAGCAAATCAGGGCCTCCCTGGTGGTGCAAAGGGGTAAAGCTCAGCAGAGTGGGGCTATCCACAGCCATTGCAGCGCAAGTTCAATCCCCACCCAAGGATCCTCACCCTCATGCACAGCAGACCTCTCCTGCCTCAGCAGTGTATTTCAGTTAATCCTCCTGTCCTGCTCCCCACTCTGTCTCTGGTAACTCCTCTCATCCCTCACACCTCTGGCCTATACCCCAGTTCTTATATGAATAAACCTTTTTTTAAAATAAAAAAAAAAAAAAGAAGGATAAAGCAAACCAATGTGATTCCCAGAAAGTGAACCAGAGAGAAAGAAAGGTAGGGATGGAGTCAGGCACACAGGTGCTTCCTGACTATAACTGGATCAAGAAATGCCAAAGCAGAGGCTAAGCAATAACAAGGGAATTTTATAAAACCAGAGGCCCTTTGACCTCTCAGGAACCATTTGAAGTTCAAACAGTTCCCCTGCGCCTCTTGGAAAGGGTGGGAGGTAAGGAATGGTTCTGGGTAGAACAAAGCTATGACATTAGTTTTCCAAATCAGGAAACAGAGGTCCAGAGCTTGAGATGACAGGTCCAGTTATAGAGACACATGATGAGATAGTCATCCAAAACCTTGTGTCCGTTTGAGATTAAATTGAAAAGAGTAATGATGCCTATCTTTTTGCTCAAGGATCTCAGAATATTTCATAAGCATGAATTTATTAGTCTGCCGACAGAAAGCTTTTCCCCCTCGACCCAGGAAGCTGAGCAGAGAATTGCTGTTCTCACTTCTAGCCAATAGTTTTATTTTTAGTATTTTGTAACATAAATATGTATAGCATAAAATTTACCGTCTTAACTGTTTTTAGTGTTCAGTGGTCTTAGCATTCACATTGTTGTGTAAACATCACCACCATCTATTTCCAGAACATTTTTTATCTTCCAAAATTAAAACTCTGCACTCATTAAATAATAATTCACCATTCCCTGCCCCCAGTCCCTGGCAACCACCATTTACTTTGTCTTTATGAATTTGACTCTAGGTTATCTCATACAAGTGGAATCTTTGTCTTTTTGTGATTGGTTTATTTCACTTAGCAGAAAGTTTTCAAGGTTCATCCATGTTGTAAAATATATGCATGTCCTCCCTTTTCAAGACCAAATAGTATTCCATTGTCTGTATAGGCTACACCTTGTGCCCTTTTCATCTGTTGAAAGACATTTGGGTGGCTTCTGCCTTTTAGCAATGTGAATAGTGCTGCTGTGGGTATGAGTGTGAGAGGTTCTGTTCCAATTCTTTGGAGTAGCAATGGAATAAGTAAATCATATGGTAATGTTCTGTTTAGCTTCTTGAGGAACTGCTGCTACCTCCCAACATGTTTTACACAAAGTCAGTAGAATGTGCCAGAATGACTCTGTGCAGACTCCTCCCTAAGTCCTCCACTCAGGTGGCCTCTCTGCAGCCCCAGCGCAGAGCATGCACACCCAGAGGCTCTGAGAGGTGGAAGGGCTCCTGTCTCTAGAAAGAGTGAGGGAGCCAGCGGTTGCAGTCACATCAATCAACACCTCTCCTGGAGATCCATCAACAGGGGCCAGTCCCAATCTTCTGTGTTCTCTGTGGCAGTCATCACTACGATAGCTTGAGTCACAGCACCATCTGATTTGTTCCCCGAGCTGAGTCCTCCTCCATGACTTTCTTCCTGTGGTTGAATTCCCTCACTCGGTTAATTAGCATGCCTGGCACTGTGGCTTAAGACTTTAATCAGCATGGGGTGGTTTTAATTAATCGTGTGGCTCTGCATCTGGAGTTCGTTGTGTTCGGGGGTCAGGAGAGGAGCGGAGATGAGGGAGGGGAGAGGCAGCTTCATTTGGTGTCAGTTGTGGGTGGAGAACCTGGATATTTGGCGAGAGAGAATCGGAGTGCCAGGTGGCTCAGAAGCTACCTGACCATCTGTGCGGCTGATTAGCAAGGTGTGAAAGGTAGCCAGAGCTATCAAGATATAGAATTGCACCAAGAACAGGGGACTAACTAAACCTGTTTTCAAAAATCATTGAAAATGTCAGGAAAATTCCTGAAATTTTCCAGAACTAATCATGGGGTAGGTGGGGAGTGAGGCAAAGCAGTAATGTAGATTGAGAGATGAGGATTCTGTTTGACTGGAAAATATATAGGGAGATAGTGAGTTTTTGAAGATTTCCAAGGAAAGTTCTAGAGAGATGAGAAAGGTGGTACCAACCTCTCATTAATGATAACCTTTCCACTTGGTCTGTCAGAATCCTGCTGGCACCATTTTAACATCTATGCTTTAAAAACAGTGGGGGGAGGAAATCTAGATAAAGTCTAGTGGGATAATAAAAGGACCCGAATGAATAAATAGAAAGATTCTTCAAGAAAAGGTTAAGGAAGTTGAGTGACATAACTGTCCAGTGTCCCCCGGGGAATCCACCTTGGTGAAAAGCAAAGAAAAGTGCTTAACTGTTCCAGTAACTAGTACACACACTGAATAAATTCAGGAAGCTGAGCCAGGCCCAGGGTTTCACCCCAAAAGATGAAGGGGCAGAGAGCACAGCTCAAGGAGGACATGAATGATTGGGTACCAAAGAAGGAAAGTTCTTCCAGCTGTTCAACTCCCGACCAAGGTCGTGAGGTCTTGAAGACAGAGCAGTTTTCTGTGATGTCGGGAAGGGTGGGTGATGGTACAATGAAGAATGGGGTGTTAGTGGCAAGATGACAACACAGCTGACCCTCGGACGATGGGTTAGAATTGCCAAAGCCCCACCCCCACAGTCAAGAGACTGCATAACTGTTCACTTCCCCAAACTTATTATTATGTTATATAATCTATATAATACTTACACCAGCCGTGTTCCTGGAAGCCTCAACCGTCTACCTGCACATAGATTATGTATTATAGTATTATATACTGTATTATATTACAATAACATAAGCTAGAGAAAAGGAAATATCTTTGAGAAAACCATAAGGAAGAGACAACACATTGACAGTAGTAGTATTTATCGACCCCTTAAGTTTGGCATCTGTTTACAAGCTTGAACGTCTCTGTCAGTACCTATATCGATGTGGTCTTAAATCTAAAAAGCACTGGAGAGGTTGTATGTATTACTAGCAGCGGACACCAAAACTGAAAAGATACTGTAAAAAAGAAACGCATGTTTCTATACAGGCACTACCCTTCCTGTGTTCAGAATGAAGGGGCAGCCCTCGAACTGCAATGTGGTTTTCGTATTTACTGAGAGAAGTCCCCATGTAAGCGGACCTGAGCAGATGAATCCTGTGTTGTTCGAGGCTTAAAACTATAGCAATAACCATCACTTGTAACGTGCTTGATCATTTACAAAGCTGGTGCTTATGGGGTCACCCGTGCTTTGAGAAACTCCCTGAATGAAGAGGGGGATTTTTATTTCCATGTTTACAGATGAGAAAGAAATGAGCCTGGGGACCTCATCGCTAGTGAATAGTGAAAGCAGAATTTGGACCCAGCTCTGCAGCCTCCTACACTCTTTCAACCAAAGTAAAATGACTGGTTTAAAATAGAATAAGGACTTTTTAAGTCCAGGTATAGACATCATTAAACACCAGTTGCAAGATATTTTTAGAAATCTGAAATCTGGATGGGGTGGCTTTTGAGAACATCCGGTTTGCCAAGCAGTTGGTTCTCTGTTACATGCCCAGAGCCCAGAAGCACATCCGAGACAGATTAAAGAGCACGTCAGTGGGGAAAACTGGAGAGGATATTAATTAAGTTTAGACCAAGAAAATGCTTTTGATTGAACAAGCCATGATTTTCTCTTGAAGCCCATGCAAAATATGGAGCGCCAGACAAGCAGCTGGAACCTAGGAAAATGCTGTTACTTACTAATGCTCCGAGCTCTCCCCATCCCTGGCCCCTATTTCTACATTTTCCCCTCTAGCCATCATGTTTTGAAAGATATTTTTTGCCTGCGCAACAAACTGTGTTTATTAAGTAATAATATATTTCCTAGTTTTAACATGGGGCATACATACTGAGGATACATAAAAACAGAAAGCACCAATGATGCAATTTCCACTAGACTTTTGAAAATAGCTTGTGGTCTTCATTAGCACTGGTGAATTCCTAGGAGTCCAGGTGCTTTGGCTTGGGTTGGGTAACACTATTTGTTTACATCACCAGCATAACTGCACCCACTTAAGTAAGGGTGTGGGGAGAGAAATTAAAGAGGCAACAGAAATCTGGTTAGTTTCCAGCTGTGTCCCAAGTCAGTGGGGCCATGTCCTAGAAACTGACCGTCAGGATTAATCATGACTAGAGGAAGGTTGTGTATAGGCTAAGCGAGGCATGGCCCCTGCTGATTTCACACAAGTGATCGAAGGAAAGAGAAAACTCCAAACGTGCCAAAGGCAATGCCAGCAAGGCCACAGGCAGAGCTGTAAGAATGGGAGGAGGAGGCTGACAGGTAACTTGGAAGAAGGCAAAAGGCAACTTTGTCACCGGGAAAGCTCCATGTGTGCTTGAGAAAACCAAAAGAATAAAAGATAGGGAAAATTAAGGTAGAATGGGAAGCGTAATCACGTGGGTTTTGCAATTATTACTTTAAAAAAAAAAGTTTTTAGTCTAATTGCAGACTTGAAACCCAAGGGTTCTAAGTTTGCCTGTGCGTGAGTTCCAAGTGGTCCCTGGAAGGGCAGATACCTTTACAGAGACAGATGGCCGAGCGAGGGGCAGCAGGAGGACCACCACAGCCTCTGCTCTGGCTCAGGGAGCAGTCTCCAGCAGGTGGGGAGTGGGGTTACCCCCCTCAGAGTCTGTTGTCTGCCAGCTGCCAGCAGGAAGTTAAAGAGGATGACCATGACCCCAGCACCAAATGCTCTTAGCTCAAGTTAAAAGATTAGGTAAGAAGTCCTCCACTGACATAAAGAGGCATCCCAAATGATAAATTGGGATTCAAAAAACTTTTTGTAAAGAATAAACTGGCAAAATGGAAACCCAAGACCAGAGCTCTCGAAAGAAAATTAAAATTCCATCGGATCCTGTATTTCATTACTAAGTACCTCCCATGTATCGGGCACTGAGAAGTCATGTAAAAGCCGTCAGGGCAAAGCTACACTGGAGAACAAAGAAATTCAAAAGCTCTGTAGGAGCATGCAGGAAATGGAAGCATTTGGGCTGAGCAGAAATGTCATGTGGAACATTTTACAGTAACAAGCGCCTGGTGAAAGCTAATATAAAGTTTGGGAGTGGGAAAGGAAACCCCTAGTCATGCAAAGGGTGTGGGTAAGAGGAGAAATAATAACAGCTGCTGTTTGAAAACCCCAGAAAAATTCCTAGAGCCACTTGTCCAATACAACTAGAAAAAGAGTGAAATTACCAGCTACAAAGGGAGTTTATGACACCTTGTTAAAAGCGCAGAGAAAGACAAGGCCCTTGGTCGTGGACTAAATGCTGTCTGGATTGGGAGGACTGGGAAGCAGATGAACACTTTATGACAACAGAGAAACAAGAACAGAGAAAGATAAACGTTCTTCACAGGGTTACGAAATAAATATGATAAATTAAATGTTTGTAGAGATCGTCTGGGTTTGCGTGGCAGAAAAATTTAAATACACAGGACATAAATATCCACTGTAACAATTAAACAGGAGCTCTTAGAAGCCTATTCCTAGAAATTCCCAAGACAATCTCCCCTGTTTGCTATGTGGCCACCTGCTCAAATGCCATCGCTCGAGCAGGTGCGAGTCCCAAGAGCATCAGCTATTCTGCAAAATCTTGAACACCTTTTTCCTTGTTGTCCTGTCCCAGCTCACCAGAGTCCCTGTGGAGTCCTGTGGACAATATCGGAGCTGCAGCGAGTGCCTTGGCTCGGGGGACCCCCATTGTGGCTGGTGTGTGCTCCATAACACGTGAGTATCACCTGCAGCTCCCCAACCCCCTTCTCCTTCATCCTCTTCCCCTTGATCGCTCCCTGTCGTTTCTTTCTCCTCCTTCCCTGTATCATTTGCAAATTATATCTCCTCTCTTTATGCGGACTTCACTTTAAATTGCCAAATTCCCCTAAGAAATATGTGAAAATGGCAGCCTGGGAGACTCGCTGGGTCAGCCTATGGAATCAGGCTGGATAATTACACACTGGGGAGAGGAGAGCATGGAGAGAGATTCCTGGACATTTCTCACTGTGTTGTGATCGTAGACTGGCATTCGGGACTGAACTGCAGGACAATGCATTGGATTGCTTTCTGAATCCTGTGCGAGATATGTACTGTCCACTTAGTGATCCAATGTCCACTTCGCATACTCTTTAATATCCCTCCAGAATCTTCTGGCTCTTGAGGTGTACAGTCCAAAGGCATAGCCCTGGGGGTCCCTCTCTCTGTCATCAGAATAGCCATCTGGCTGTCAGAGCTCGCTGGGTCTTGGACCCTGGACTGAGGAAGCCCAGTTCCAGGTGCTGGGCTCCCTTCCTGTGCATCTCTTCAGCGCTGGGCTCACTTTATTCTCATGGCACTTTGTGGTGTATGGCGGAGACAAATGACAGCGTGGCAAGTGATCTGACGGGTGGGCTGCGGGGTAAAGAAAATCAGCCAGATCTAGGGGCAGAGCTGAAGACCTGCCATAGGGGCTCCATGACCTCAGCAGCTGGAGGAGCCAGCAGTGGTCAGGCCCCATGCTGATGGACAATGGGCCCAGTGAGGCTCTTGCCGCTGGGACCCAGCCCTCCAGTCAGTACTCAAAACCTGACACCTTGAGCGGGACTTGAGTAGTAGAAACCAAGGAGAAGGACTTTAGTCTCCCTACTAAGAGCCTGACTCCCCATTACCGGTTGTATGTGACCAATTACTTTCACGTTAAGGGGGTGGGCAGACTCTTGCTCGCCCCTCACCCCAGGAGTCCTGGAATGCCCGCTTCCTTTGGATCTGTCCTCTCCAAGGGCACCACGACCACCTGTCTCTGCGTGACAATCTCGGGGATAACTAGTCTCAGATGCTGTAAAAGGGCTGAAGTCCCGCGAAAATGTTATGGTGGGGGAAATGGAGAGCCATTGGTCTACACTGAAAAGCCTGTAACTCAGGGGCCCTTGGTGATCAGAAATTCAGTGGAGGCCAGTACACGGAGGTGTGTCCTATCTGCCGCAGAGCCTAAGAGCGGCCGCAGCAGATAGCACAGAAGAGATTGGGTTCAAATCCAGAGGGGCTCTGCCCAATCAGAGGGGCCCAGAGATGACCCCTGGCAAGGCAGAGGGGAGTCGTTTTCGTGTCTCACGAGGGACTGTGCTCTGGGCCCTGGGCCTCTCTGGGGGCTATGGGGCCGGCCGACTGCTCCTGGCATGGAGCTCCCACACCTGGATCACTCAGGTGCAGGCTCCACCCTGACGCTGTCTGCCGTGGGCCAAAGGCAGGTCTCCAGGTCAGCTTTCCTCCCGCCAGGGCTGCTGGCTGGACCAGCTCAGCACTGAGCCCTGGGGGGAGCAGGCAGCAGAGGGGTTATGAGAGCCCCCGCCCCACCCCCATCACACGTAAATGCAAGAGGAGGGACCAGAGATGACTTCCTGGTGTCTCCGTCTACCCGTGTGTCATATAGCACCTGCTCCGTCCACGGGCAGACTGGGGCCAGGGTGAAGTCCAGGGGGTCTGTGAAGGACGCCACCAGCCTGCACTGGGAAACCAGCACCTCCGCTTTCTGCACGGCCTAAACAAGACAGTCAGATGTGAACTTTGGGCCACCCAGCCGAAAGTCTGCCTCCCCCAGGTGTACAGAAACCTGGTGCCACACCCCAGCTTCTCATCTGCAAATTGGACATGGTGATACCTGTCTTGCCCATGCCACCAAGGCAGGTGGGGGAGAAGCAAATGCGATCATGGAGGTGGGCGTGATGGTGGGAGTTCTGTGCAATGTGCAGGAATCCTGGCACAGCTGGGGCAGGACTGGGAGCGTGGGGGGCCATGGATCTTATGACCTTGGTTAAGCCCCATCAGTTTTCCAGATGGCTCGACTTTAATTGCATCCTTCCCTTCCCATGGTTGGCCCCAGCCTCAAACTGCCTTCCACTGGGTGGTAAATGCCCCTGCTGGATTCCCCTGGCCTCTGCTCACCTGGCATCATGCCTTATTCTGAAGTCTGCCTATCATTCATGTGCCGCATCAGGCGCCCTGAGCAGGCACTGGCTGCCAGAGACGGGCTGTGCTGTGCTTTCTCTGTGCTGCTTGGAGTTGAGGGACTGCTCCTGGGGTCCCCTCTCAGAGCCAAAATACCACCATGGGAACAGACCTGCGGCTGGCTTGGTGTGGAAGGGGAGTCTTGCAGATGCTTACCCAGGGACGCCTCAGTTTAACTAGGGAGAAAGGTAAAATGGACAGGAGGGTCGCACTGCTTTGAGAGAGTGCACATGCGCGCACGTCCTTGGCCCTGCTCTCTCTGTGGTAAGCCCCGTGCTAGGCTCGTGCTAGGGTAAGCCAGCAGGGATCTTTATCCTCCATCAATAGGACTATGTTAGCCAGTCTCTGCCCTGAAGTTCTGGAGATCAGATGTCTGGTCTAGGTATGCAGTGGGGCGAGGGGGCACAGGATTGCAACCTGTGCTCGAATCAGCACATTTGTTAGGCCCTTCCCAGGCGCACGACCCTGTGCAAGCCTGGTGAACCTGACCCCAGGCCCTCCAGGGCCAAAGCGCATCAGGAGGAGGGCTCCTTTCGGTGCCATGGTACTGCTGCCATCTCTGTCACTTGTGCCAACTTTTCCCTTGGTTGTGGGGTTAAGATGGTGGGAACCTTCTGGAAAGAGAAGGACGGCAGAAGCTCTGTGTGTGTGTGTGTGTGTGTGTGTTTGTACAGGAGAGAGAGAGAAACAGAGACAGAGGAACAGAGGAACAGGGAAGATGAGAAGGTGAAAGCATGTAGTTCAAGGGCAGGCCCCGCCAACAGGTGGCTGGGTGACTGAAAGGACTGTTTGTACCAGCAAGGACACAGGTGGGTTGCAGAGTGAACAGACTTAAGAAATGCTCGTGTAATTGAAACCCTCCCTCCTTTTCTCTCAGTTGTCACAAAGCACGGGCCTGCCAGCCCAGGAGCACGTGAGGGGCACCCTGTTGGTCACCGTCTCTTGCCTCCAGCCCTGGCCCACAGCCTGGCTGGCTTCTTCCTAAAGATCACGGCAGCTTCAACAGTTGGGCCTTTATTGGTCCAGGAATCCTAAACCTGTGTTCCAATGTTCGCCCTGGGCCCAAGCACACCTGTTCTGACTTAGCTGCTTGTGCTGGTCCTGGGACATCCCCTCCAACACCAGGCTGCTACCCCCCCTCCCCCCACCTCCAGTCCCCCAAGACCAGGCAAAGAAGCCTCTGGGTGTCTGCAGCAGGTAACCTGACACCAAGGCAGACCCAGCCCATCGATTGGCCCAGACATCACCTTCTTCAAAAGGACCATCTACTCCCCCTGGGAGGCTCATGTAACCCAAGACATCGACAGGGAAAGCTAAGCCCAGCTTTTATAAAGTCTCCCCCTTGCCTCCCTCCTCTGCAGGTTTCTTCTGTTGGGAAAATGCCCTTTCCTGGGCTGGTGAGCACAGCCGCCCATTCCAGATATAATTCTTTGCCAAGGGGAGGAAGGGAAAGGGCGGGAAGGTGCCGCTACCTAGGCAGGTGGGACATGTTCAAACCAAGAACCTGCTTGGGCCAACCCAGCTGGATGCAGCTTCCTCAGCTCTGAAGCAGAGCTGAAAAGAGCCATCTTTCAGCTTCACCTTGACAGTGAACCTAGAGGACTGCGGCAGCCCCTCCCTGGCCTGGAGGTAGCTCCATTTCCAAATACCATGTAAGCAGAGGTTGGGGGTCAGATCCCAGGGCCTGCTCCATGGTCCCCTTCCTCTTGTGTCCTTCCCACGACCAGAGGGCTGCGGCCAGGTCAGCCCACACCACGAAGTCTCCCTGCTCTGGGCAGCTCCGCGTGGCCCACGCCTACAGGCAGCCTGCAGCAGCTGGGGATGTGCAAATGGCTCAGGCTGGCCCCTCGTCCCCTCAGTGAAGCACAGGCTTGGACATGCTCCCATAGCTTGGTCTTATTTTTTTGTTTGGTTGGTTGGTTTTTACTTTTATTGTTTTTTTTTTTGCCTTATAGTCTTACTGAGATAACATTGGTTGACAACACTGCTTGTGACTTAGAGGGACAGGCTCACACCTCTTCAGATGCAGGTGGCCACCCCACACTAAAATACTAACAACCCTGCACAGACCAGATGCTTCCTGTGCCAAGCCTGCCACCCTGGTGGCAGGGACGAGCACATGCTCCGGGCTGCCAGGTGAAGGCGAGTGAAGGCTGGCCAGAGTCTATCGGAATAGGGATAGGACATAGCTCAGGGAATAGGGTCCTTGTTGCCGACTGGACTGTGAAGAGATGGACCAGCTGCTGTGGACTGCTTGGCTTTCCTCTCCCTCTTCCTCCCCTCTTCTTGCCCTGTCTCCTTCCATTCCTGCTCTTCTCTACCTCTTCTTTCCTAACCTCTCTCCTCAACCTTAGTGGAAATAGCGACATCTGAGCAGTGCTGCCTACTGACAAAGAGAGACAGCCGCACCTCCCCTCCCCTCCCGGCCACTGCTCCATGTGATTTCTCTTCTCGGTGTCCCTGTCGCTACCAGCTGCGGCTCTGTTCCAGACATCATTCGTCTGGGGAGGGACTGACAGGAAGCTGAGGCAAGACCCCAACCAGGGGTCCGGGACGTAGCATGGCTTCTTGGTCCCTGCCCCAGCCAGCCACACTGGGACAGGACCACTCCGCTGTCCATGAGCCCAGAAAGGACTTGGGGCCAGGTTTGGGTCATAATCCCAAAAGACATAATCTGGAACAGCAGCATCCCAAGGACCGAGATCCTGAAGGGAGATCTGCCTTTGGAGAGTGCTGGCGATCCTGGATCTTGTCAGAATCGTGTGGGTGCATCAACCTGAAAGTTCAGCAATTGCTTGGCGTCTCCAAAAAGCCATGTTTAGTTTTCAAGGCACGGGGTGATGAGTTTCTCAGCGCTCCTTCCTGGTGAGGCACACCCAACTCCTGAGGTGTCTATGCACTGGGACAGTGCCTCAGATCTCATCGTGCTGTGAGAGATGCACTCAGAAGGAACGGCAGAAAAACAAGAGAAAACTCTCAAGTGAGTTTTGGGTCGGGCATGATCTCTACGAACAACCAGAGCACCATCAGTGATGCTCTCGGCTCTTCAAGCCTCTAGGCCCCCTCCTGGCCCTCAATGGCAGGGTGGTTTTCAAGATGCCAAGATTTGGGTTTCTGGCAACTAGGATTGTATCTTTGGGGGATTAAGATCAGTTAGACCTCCACTGCTGCCTGCACCCACTGGTCCCTGTTAAGTCCTGTGCCCCCTCAGGCAGGTTTCAACCACTGGGGGAGGCCTGGTGAGTCCAGTTGACTTTGGACCTTTAGATGGAGAAGGGGTGGTGGGTTTTGTTACCAGCAGCTGGTGGCAGTATCATCATAGTATCATCACAGTCCTCTATTTGGGGTTTATCCAAGAACAACCTAAATACTTAGATTTCCATGAGACCAAGTGTCACCACTGGATCCTACAAACATGAACTGGAAGGACTCACCCTTCATGTAAGAAACCTCCTACCCATCCACTGCCCCTACAGGTTCCCTCTTGGCTGATCTACCTTCCTCCAAGCCACACAGATGTGCCTGCCTGTGTCAGTGGAAATTCTTGCAGGGCACAAATCCAGTGTGTTGGGAAACCCAGTCCCTTCCCTTTCAGGCTTCCCAGATGTGGAGACAATGACTGTAGAGCCCCCAAGATTCCCTACTTGAGTAAGTGTGCAGCCTCTTTGTTTATCAAGCTCCATATTTAACATATCTAATGTACATTAAGTATATTTTATAGATGTTTAACCTATATATTTTACATACCCCCCCACCCAGCTATTTCTCTATTCCACCATTACCCCATTCCTCCCCACTCCCATATCCTCCTGTTCTGAATGGTGCCCTTTAAGTATGGGGTAACCTATGTGAATGTTAGGGATTGGGGGTTCCCTATGGGGAAAGGCAAGGAATAAGTTCTGATATCCAAGGCCAGTGGACCCTTGTTGAAGGACCTGGGGAGACAGGCCAGCAACAACACCACCCCACCCCCACCCTGGAGGCTCAGCCAGGCCCAACTCCCAGATAACTCCATTTCCAAATTGAAATTTCCTAGCCTGGTCGGCAGTACTGGGAGTTAATATTTCTATCACTGTATTTAGGAATTAATTTCTAGAGAAAATTTCTAGAGAACTTAATCACCCCTCTCGCCCTCTCCCTTACCCCCTTCCTTTCTCCATTCCTCTCCCTTCTAATTTTCCACTTGGCTGGGAATTCTCCAGCAGTGAAAGTTCAGGCTTAGGGGAGGGCAGAGGGAGCTGCTTCATTAGAGAGGATAATCTCATTGGAACCACTGACTTGAATAATAACCCCTCCAGGGGCCAGGGCCTTTGTTCCCAAGGGCTGTTATCACCTCCAGTGTGGGGCTGGAAGGCCCAGCTGCCGAGAAAGTAGAAGGAGGCAGGGAGGTAAGAGGAGGTTGGCAGGGACAGACTCCACTTCTAGGGGCCTGGGGTACCTTCTTGGAGCCTCCTTCCTGCTGGTCATCTATGGATCTCTGTTTGGGTGGGGTGACAGAGTGTTGGTACCTAGGAATGTCTAAAAACGCGAAGTCATATGGTGTGTACTTTTAAAGTGCTTAAGAGTTCCAATTTTCCTGCTTGGAGAACAGATAAAGTAGTTTCTTCCTCCACCTCCAGGGCTGGAATGGAAGTGCTGTAGGAAATACCTACAGCCCCTTGTAAAGAACATCTAGGCCATTCCTACTGCCCCTTGACACCCCCACACACACACACACACATACACACACACACAAGTTCTTGTCTGGGCTATTGGGAAATCACAGGCCTAACAGCAGAAAGCTATCCCTGGGACCGAGCCCATAAGAACTCAGAAGGATTTCAGTCTTCTCCACTATCCTGTCACATCTAAGGTCAATTGTCTGTGCTTTGGACACTTGCAACCTCCACCCCATGAGGGATAGTAGAAATGCCAAAACATCTCTGACACTGATCTTGAACTTGACTTTCCACGAGGAGAGCTGAATTCTCAATACCCTCTGACAGCTAGTAAGAAGGTAGAGCTGCAACTCCGACCACTCTTAGCCTCTTTTCTCCCTCCTGGCTTCTGGGGCTCCCTCATCCTCATTAAGAGAAAATCTGTCCCTGTCTTTCTACCTTTGATTTGCCCCATGGACCAGTCTGGGTGAAGATCTATGTTTCTGAAGCAGCTGCAGTTTGGAGGGCAGGGAAGGGATGGGCTAGTAACACCGGCTAGTGTCTGCTGGGGGCTGAGCGTGTGGGTCAAGGCTGACTCTAAATGCTCTCCTTGCATAATCTCATTTAATCCTCATAGTAACTTCATCGGATAGATGCTATTTTTGTCCCCATTGTAGAGGTGAGAAAATGAGGCACAAAGGGTTATATAATCTGCCCCAAATTACACAGTTAGATGGGATATTTAAAACTGTAAGTGAAATTATGTAATAAGTCACATGGAGACAAACACCATATGATTTCACTCATGTGGTAGATTATAAAACAAAACCAAAGAACAAAAAGCAAAAGTCAATAAGAACAAACTCTTAGACTATGAGAACAAAATAGTGGTTACCAGAAGGGAAAGGGGGAGGGGTAGACAAATTGAGTAAAAGGAGTCAAGTCCCTGAGGAAGATGCAAACTAGATTCCCAGTGGTGAGCAGGAGGTAGGAGGTACAGACGTGGGTGTATGACCCTGTATATCAAAACCTAGATGATGGTAGACATCAATGTTACAATACACAGTAGAAAAATTTTATGGCATGCTATAGCTATAGCTGACTTCCCTGGTAACCCCTAAGGTTGGGGAGATGATGGGAAGTTTTGGAGGTGCTGAAGATCCATGGGAGAATGCAACCATGCGAACTTTGGGAGCAGCAAGCCAAGCAACTGAGAACTCATCGGAGGTGCGCCCAGCCATCTGCCTTTATTTACCCCTGCAAAAGAGACGGCGTTCTCGCGCTTCTGTCTGAATCCCTCTTTGGTAATTCCAGGTGATGTTTGGCCTGCAGGCAGCTTCATTTTTCCTCTTTTCATAATTTAATCAGAGGTTTTTCAGACCGGCTGATTACTCTTGGCAACAGGAACTTCAAAGTTGGGGAGTCAGTGAATAATTTAAGCCTGTACCAGCTCTCTGGGTCTGCTGTTAATGGGAGTAATAACACCATTAATAGCGATGTCAGTGCAGACACCCAGGAAAAGTCCATAACATTAGCTTAATGGCTGGAGGTAATGAAGTCCTCACAGAGAGGCTGGTAGATTAACTTCCATGACTTTTAGGCACACAGCCTGGTTGCCACGATCTGCTCGAGTCACCGGGGGTGCAGCGGGGATGACCACACTCACTTCTGGGCTGAGATTCCGAGAAGGGACCTGGAGAGCTCACAGATCTCAATATTGTTCAAAGTGCTTCCCAACAGCAGGCAGAAGCAGTCTTTGGCTCACAGAAGGTTGAGGGAAATCAGCCTATTGGCCAAAGCCTATGATCGGAGCAGTGAGATATTCACCTGTGCCCAAATTCCTCCTGTTTCTGATTAGCCACTGACAAGGCCAGGTGGCTGACCCCCCCATCTCTGCAGTTTCCTGACCTGCAAGGTGGAGTTTTAGATGCTACTACCTCACCATTTGTTGAAAGATGCCTCCAACCTTATGCCCCTCATCTGGTACTTCGTTAGTGCCGGGTAACTGGGACCCATGGTTGTGTCATTCAGAATTGCTTTTTGCTTCCCTTACACATTCGGCATACTCAAAGGTCATCCTCTTTGTCCATATATCTCCCCTTCTTTTAGTTCATGTCCTGGGGTGATTTTGCTTTGTCCTCCTGGATGCTCCACCATTAGGCCTTCCCTCCCCCTGAGGCCACAGGTACCTTCCTTATGGGAAAAAAGACTCTTGCAGCCTCCTCTGGGCCTGAGACTCACCCCAGCTCAGGGTATCCAGACATCTCTCATTCCTCATATTTTGCCACACACCTCACCTCTCTGCCTCTTGAGGCGCAAGTTCCCGCCCCACACGAGATCATGGTCCCTGGCTATTCTGTTTCCTTCTAAACCCCTTGCTCAGTGCTCCCTCCTGCAACAGCACCTGACTGCCTTCTCCCTCTGTGGAGTCTGTTCTTTAACTGAGACCAGGTGCCAGGAGAATGTCCCTCAGTTGCATCTTATTTAAGTGGTCGTCCGAGGACCCTACTTCCCCTCAAGCCAGAGCAGAATCACTATCCAGTCTCCACATATGTCCCCTCAGTGATTGTCTGGCTTGTCTGACTGGGGTTGAATGTTCCTCCCTGGAACTCAGTGATTTCCTGCCACGATAGCCCAAGTCCCAGCCCGATACTTAAGCGCCTTCCCTCATGTATAATGTGTGCATTTGGCTGATGGCCATGATTTTCCAATGCATCTTTCAAAAGTCCCCATCAGTGAAGACTAACATTCCAGGTGAGCTTGGACGGGGCCCAGCTATGCCCACACTACTCTGAACAACACACGACACTGGGCCGTAATAGCAAACCTCCTCCAGCTCTTTGCCCCGCGCCAGGGAAAGGGATTCCCGTCCCAGGCAGCCTGGCTCCAGAGCATAATCGGAACCACTGCACTCTGCTCCTGCTACCCTCCCCTCCCTCCTCCCACCTGCATTTACCCTCCTCCTGCCGGACATGAGGGCTACAGTGGATTCCCACATTAATCAAGCATGTTTTTTTCTTTTGAGATCCTCATGCGTGGCAGGAGAGGGCTGCATTCAGCCCAACCACTGCCATGTCCTCTGAGAAGTTCTAGACTGCAGGGAGCGCCAAAGTGCTCTTAACGTCACCTGGGGAGGGGTGGGGTGGGGCGGGGGCTGATATGCCAGGACGTGTGTCTGGAAGGATCCAGAGAAGTGGAACAGAGTTAGTGGGGTGGGGCGGTCCAGACAGGAGAGCCCTCACGCAGGACGGCGAAAAAGCCTAAAGGAGCGCTCTGTGGAAGGAACAGACTGCGCTTCCCTAAGGAGGACGGGAGGGACCAGGAGGAAGGGGACTGGAGGGGTGGGCTTGACAGGCCCCCGTGATTCCTGCTGTGAATGAGAGGACTCAGGATGACCCTCAAGTCCTTGCATTCAGCAACAGGTAATTAGAGTGACCGTCTTTCTCGTGGGCATGACGGGAGGAGAGGACCGGGCTTGAGGAAGGAGACAGCTCAGTCGCGGGCTTGCGGCATGGTCCGAGGCCCGATGTCTCTCTGGACCCGGGGCCTGCTCCTGAGCGGTTGCTCCTCTGCCTTCCCAGGTGCACCAGGAAGGAGCGCTGCGAGCGGTCCAGGGAGCCCCGCAGGTTTGCCTCAGAGATGAAGCAGTGTGTGCGGCTGACCGTCCATCCCAGCAACATCTCCGTGTCTCAGTACAGTGTCTTGGTAAGGGCGCTGCAGCCAGGGTCCAGGGGTGTGAGTCCCCAACAGAAAGGGTGAAGGTGCAAAGCCCCTCGGGAGGGCAGGGCCAGCCTGGCCAGCAGAACCATGCAGAGCCAGGTGGGGGTGACCAAGGCTGTGTACTGAGGGGTGAAAGAGGGGGCTGTTCCTGGGAATGTTGGGGTGGAAAGACAGTGAAAGCTGTAATACTGAAATGATCAAGAGGGTGACTGGGAGGGGAGGAAGGAGGGTCTTTGTCTCTAAGATGGGCCAATGCATGTAGAGAGGGAGAAATGAGGAAAGATGGCCCCCATCTCCTTGCACTGGGCCTTTGGTAGCGGAGGTACCATTTAGCCAAAATTGGAAATAAAAGCAGAGAAACCTCCTCAGCAATATCTTAGTCCTTCCGCATATTTCTTTCTACCTATAAACACTAGAAGCCTTCCTGTTTCTCTGGGGCCAAAGCCATTCAGATTCCATTGAAGTTTGTTGCTGTTTATTTCGGTACGCTCACCACCTTCCCCATGTGCTATAATTATAATCAACGGGGTCTCTTCTTCTCTGTGTTAATATTGCTTCATGTTTCTCTCTCTCCTTCCTCTCTGATCTCACTGATTCCTCCTCTCTCTTCCTTTATTGCATGCCCTTCCTGTTCCCATTTCCTGCTGCTCCTCTCTCTCCCCTTTTGGGTTGTTCACAGCTGGTCCTAGAGACCTACAATGTCCCGGAGCTGTCAGCGGGCGTCAACTGCACCTTTGAAGACCTGTCAGAGATGGATGGGCTGGTGGTAGGCAATCAGATCCAGTGCTACTCCCCGGCAGCCAAGGAGGTGCCCCGGATAATCACAGAGAATGGTGAGCGGTCCCCGGAGGCAGAGCTGGGTGGCACATCCTTCTTCCTGCCCAGATGAGAGCCCAGGGCAGATGGGAACAGAGGGAGCCCACAAGCAGGGGAGGTGTGGGACTGTGGGTCTGTTAGAGGAGGAGAGGGGTGCGTACCCTTCCACTGCCCTTGGAATGGACTGTTGAACTGAGCTAAGTACCCAAGAGTCAGCTTCCTCCTAGCAGAGATGCAGCTGCAGCAAGAGTGGTAGAGACAAGGCCAGAAAGAACCAGAGGATGTGTGGAGTCCAGAGATTGTGCTGGGGGACGAGAGGGCTGGCAGGGAGGCACAGTGAAGTAGGGGACATTGGTCAGGTGCAAGATCAAGTCGGTCAGGGGCACTGGGTCATCTGGCTCTTACGCCCTGCTGGCATGACTGGGGTCTGAACCTGGACCTCTCCCTCCCCCACCCCCAGGCCCTGCCCACTTGTGGCCAGCTGCGCAGGAAAGGATGGGGGTGGGTGCTGGCGAGGGACAAATTGGGCCTGGGCAGCTTGATTCCACGTGGGCCCTCCCATTTGGGCTTGTCACATTTGTTCGCAGCTGATTGATTAATGAGGCTCTTGGGGAAGGCATAGAACAAGGCTGCAAGTGGGGAGACCTGGGGTCAGGGCTGTGAATTAAACATGGACTCTGGCTCCTCCCTGGCGCCAGCTGAGGATTCCTGTGCCTCCCACTCCAGTGGAGCCCCGAGCGAGCCACCAGGAAAGGGGGCATCAGAAGAGGTCTTTCTTTGCAGAGCTGAGGGATGAGCTGCTGTGTGCACAAACAGACTTCCATGTGAAACCCCCTGCACTTTTTGTGGCAGCTTTATTGAAAGCTTCACATCTGACTCTCCCTGGTAGTTAAGGTGTGTGTGTGTGTGTTTGAGTGTGTGTGTGTGTGTGTGTGTGTGTGTGTGTGTACATGAGAGGAGGTGGTGAGCCATGATGAGCAAATGAGGGGAGGGTGCCAGGGATACCATGTGGAAGGAGGGAGAGATCAGAACCTCACTCTGCAGCCACTTTCAAGTTGTCCTGAGACTGGGCCCTGCAGAATCCGGGTCCTGTTAGAGCTGCAAGGCAATGTGTTAGCACCCACAGGGGAGCAGGCTTCCCTTTCTCAGGGTGCATGATTCTCAAGGGGACCCTGCCACAGGGCCACAGCCTTCCCCTGACTCACAGCTGCATACTCGTGATTCTGCCCCACAGGGGACCACCACGTTGTCCAGCTGCAGCTCAAGTCCAAAGAAACAGGCATGACCTTTGCCAGCACCAGCTTTGTCTTCTACAACTGCAGCGTCCACAATTCGTAAGTATCCCCCAGCTTCATGCAGCTCACTGCTCCTGGGGTCAAAGTTCATGCAGAGATCGAAGACCCCACCACTGGTCCCCAGGAGTTACCACATCGAGGCCCTGTAACCAGGCAGACCCCACTCTTCTGGTGCCCACGGGGTTAATGGAAAAGATGTAAGAATGAGCAGAGAGGACCTGCGGGTGGGGAGCTCCAACTCCCTAGCTCATACATCTTCCCTGGCACAAATCTGTCTAACATGATGCACTTTCCACCATCTGCTGGGGAGAGCAGTGCATCTCACCTGTGGGGCAGAGAAGCCAGCACCTCTGGAGAGAGGAGGGCTGTAAGGAGGAGAGGGTAGCACATGTGAGTCTAGTGAGTCACCCAGACGCCCTGAAGGCTGGGTCAGGAGTCAGGCTGGTGGGGTCAGGGGAAGGCAGACAGGGCAGAGGCTCAAGTCTTGATTCAAACCAGCTGGGAAACTTGGCCCGGTTGTGGCCCGGGGTCTTCTGTAAATGGGGATGTAGTAGTCCTCTTTCCAGGGAGGTCACCCAAACATTTAACAGCTGGCCTGGCCAGAGCACACTGGCAGCTGCCCCTGCTCAGCCCGTGGGATGGCCGAGAGTCTAGAGAGCGGCCAGAGCCAAGCCTGGCCAGTGTTTAGCCACTGCTCACATTTGTGCAGTTATTACATTATCACATCCTCTCTACAGTGGTGACCTTGGATGAGTTGTACAAAACAGAGGGAAGTAGGAGCTCTCTGACTGAGAGTTCAGGGGATGTGGAACCCTCACCTAGGAACCCCACTTCATGGAAACTCCAGGGCTCCTCAGAATACACTTCGGAAACTATGAGACCTAATCTCAAATAGCCCTTCTTGTTTTAATACGACGTTCTGACTTCCTCTCTGTACAGGTAAAGCTAGTTAACATAACCCAAGTTATCTGGGCTCCAGAATGAGGAGACATTAGCGTCTATTTATCTGATGATGACAGCATTGAATCCAGACCTTGGTTGTCTTTGCGGCCCCCAAGTAAGAGGCAACCAGACCTCACAGCCAAACCAAGTGGCTTCAACACTGAAATTCTCTTCCTGCTTCTTGCCACAGAGTTCTTTGCTCGATGATGCATTGTCTTGCTCTCCTTCCCCCTCTGCTAGAAAAGCAGAGGTAAAATCACATGTGACATTTCCACGTAATCTATAAAATGATCTTAACCATCTACTATGTGCAAGGAAATGTGTTACTCTCAAGGGCCCGATGAGATCAACTCTCCATTGGACAAAGAAGGAATATTTGCTGGCCAGGTGGAGGAGGGGAATGGGCAGAGGATGGCATGGGATGGGGGTGGGCATGGCCTGCTCATGGGCACAGCTCCAAACACAGTTGGTAACAGGAGACCTGGACACCAGGAAGAACCCAGGCTGCCTGGTAAGATATTAGGGTCCTACCCTTTGGAAAAGGGGAACATTGTTGGGGTTTAAGCAGAAAGGAGCACTCCCTCTGATCTCTGGGAGTGAGGTATAGAGGTGGGGCTGCCACGTGAGCAGGAGCCCAACTCACTGAAAGAGCAGACACTGGACTGTCTTTGGGGAAGGGACTGTCCATAAGGGCCCTTGACAGCTGAGATCCTGGAGTCAGCCTGAATTAAAACTCCATGTCTTTGTCCTAACTCTTGTGGACTCTCTGAATGAGCTCCTTTACTCAGACCTCACTTTTCCTCCATTCAGCAAAAAAAGGATGCCACCCTTGAGAAGTGGAGGACCTGGGGAAACCAGGGTTGTCAAGCAAGACCAGAGACTTGGCTTCCTAGTGAAATATTTTTTTCAAGATCTGCTTCTCCTGAGGGTGTGAGGGTGGTGTCTGTTCATATTCAAACATTTCATGCCAGACTCTGAGTCTTAGGGTCTCTGTTTGGGTTCACCCAGGCTCAGAAACTTGTCCTCTTCCTCTCCTGTGTCCAGGTGCCTGTCTTGTGTGGAGAGTCCATACCGCTGCCACTGGTGTAAATACCGGCACGTCTGCACCCATGACCCTAAGACCTGTTCCTTCCAGGAAGGCCGAGTGAAAATGCCTGAGGTAGGTTGCAGCAGCCAGAATGCTGAGCTGCCTGGGGTGATTGCAAGTACAGAACAAGGCTGC
This sequence comes from Galemys pyrenaicus, assembly GCA_019455555.1. Lineage (NCBI taxonomy): Eukaryota > Metazoa > Chordata > Mammalia > Eulipotyphla > Talpidae > Galemys > Galemys pyrenaicus. The sequence continues at coordinate 1,045,032 of JAGFMF010011700.1, read as the reverse complement.
GTATACAGCCCGAGTCATTATCCACAGATCAGTATGAGAACAAAGAGGACAAGCTTCCTAAAGAGAAGGAGGAATAAGATTAAATCATGGTCACTTACCAACCAGTGCAGTGGCTCTCAAGGTGTAGAGCCAGACCAGGAGTATCACTGTCACCTGCAAGCTGGTTAGCGATGTGGAGCCTCCAGAGTCTCCAGACGCCCTCTGGTTGCCCAACGGCCAGTCTAGGTCAAAAGTGAGGATGTACTCAGAGTTGGGTTCTGTGCATAAGATGCCACATTTTTATTCCCTCTTAATCTTTATTCTCATCCTCAAAAACGATTCATAATTGAAAAGAACTATGCTTCAGTCATTACCTCTCAGAGTATGAGCTTGTGGGCAAGGACCTCAAAGCTAATGGGCATAGAAACACTTTGGGAAAGTGTTGTTCAAACACTATGGTGACATTTAAGAGTTGGTGTGACTCCAGTCCTTGGGCCAGTAACTCTGAACAGTGTTTGCTTCATAATGTTGTTATTTAGAATAAAAAGAATATAATATGGTACGGTATGGTATAGTACAGTACAGTATAATACAAATATGTAATAAAAATTATTGTGATATCTGGTGGATTTCACAGATCCTCAATCATTTACATATGCATCTTAAATTGCATATATATGTACACACCTCATATCTTATTTATGTGTGCATATATGTACATATTTAGCTTACACAGTATTTGTATATATGTACTCCTGCCTTCAAGGTAATTAAATGTTCCACTATCTACCAAATAGCTCAACTGTTTCTGTTTTCATTTTATTCTTGGGCCCCTCCACACATAAAATCTCTGCTACATACACCAAGCTGGAAAGCTGGAGAGAAGCTGAAAACCTCTGTCTCCACTCCCGCTGAGACTCTTGCAGTTTTCAGAACAAACAAGAAGAGGTGGTGAAGGCATCAGGCCCACGCCATCCACAATGGGGTCACAGTGGCTGCCCTAGGTTCATTATCTGAGAAAGAGACCCTCACCTAGATTATTCTTCTTTGGCAAAGGCAGGGAATATGCTGCATCAAAAGTAGAAATGTGAATCGAATGCATCAGTGTCAAGTCTCTGCTCTTCTTTAAGGTAAACTGGGTCTGAAGCTAATAGGAGAAATGTATCTGACAGTGAATGTCACACCGTTGGCATGAAGCACCTCATGAGAGGTGAACAGTCTCCTCCCATTTTAGGCCCTCATCGTGGGGCATGGGGTCAGTTCCCAGGTCAAGCACCTGGGAAGAACCTCTTTATTGGTTTAAAAATCTGCAAGTTACTTGTTGGGAATGGAGACAAAAAGGTCTTCAGCCTCTCCCCAGCTTTGCAGACCGGTGTGCTGGCCCCTGTTACATGTGTGGAGAGGCCCAAGAACAAAATGAAAGCAGACAGTTGAGCTATCTGGTGAATTTCAAAGGTCCCTAATCATTTAATTACCTTGAAAGAGGTTTTCAGAGTTCTGCTTTTCCTTTCTTCTTTGCTTCCTTGCCCCAAGTTTCTTTCTTTTAAATATATGAAAGGAGCTTGCATCTGTTGCTGTGAAAGAGGGTGGGGTGGTGGTGGGCAGAACTAGAAGAGAATAAATTAAGAGCCTTCACATCCTCCAGGACAATTCAGGGATCCTAAATTGTGACCATGTGACTCTCCAGTGCTTGGATTATGACCCCACGCAGCTTCCTGTCTGTACCTGGTCCCAGCCAAGGGGGATTCACAGCACCTTGGACTTAGTGCTGGAGCCCCTGAGCAAGGAAGAGGTCTGGAGGGCCAAGGGCAGGACTTGGAGGTGGATCAGCCCCCTCTGCTGCCCCTTAATTCCCCCCCATGTCCTGCAAGCTGTTCTGTGAACAGCCCGGCCAGTCGCTGCAGTGAGAGGACGCTCCTGTCTCCCTCATCACATTATTGAATGAAATTAACTTTGGCTCCTCTTTTTCTTGGATGCTTTTTAGCCTAAGAGATGGAAGTTCTGAGGCTATACTTTCAGTCGAAGCTTGGATGTTGGATCCTACCCAGCTGAACACTAGGGCCATTTTGAATATTTGAGGAGAAATCAAAATTGATCACCTCAATGGTCTTTATAGCAACAGCTTCCTGGACAGTGTCCCAAAGGGGAAAGAGTGAAGTTAATATGGGTGGACTATTGAGTGAAGTGGGCTGAGTCAGTTCAGGTTAGTGGAAGGAGGGTGATATCCTGAGCTTAACAGAAAGTCCTTGGCCGTTGATGAAAATACAGTGGTATTTTTTTAATGCCAATTTTTTGGATATTTTTCCTTCTGGAAGAGATAATATCAGGAATAAGGGATAAAAAGAAAAACACACGTGGAAGCTGATTTTTAGACGCCCCTGTACACAAGTGTCCCATCTCCAGACCAGTGGCAGAGTTCACGTACAGCACTACGTGCTACACATCACCCTTCACTCTGCATTAGCCATTGCTGAGCATGCCCGTGCTCTTGGCATTGTGAGAAGATATAAAGGTGTGTGTGAGGGCTATAGAACTGGATGTAGAGGGGTGTAACACAGGGCACTGGCTACAGGAATTCCAGCACTCAGTGTCTGTAAATGGGAGTAAGCTTTGAACACTAGAGGGATCCACGCCCAGGAAGTGGTCTCATAGGTGAGTGTTCAGATCCAGGCTTAGGTGACCCCGTTCTGCCTAAAGGGGTGACTGACACTCATCCTCAGGACTTCCATCTCTCCAGGGCACCCAGGCACAGGTCAATGCTCTTGGAATAAAGGTGAGACCCAGATCCAGTGACTTTTCTGGAAGTCTCTCTGGGTTTTTATTTCCTTTTAACCTTTGAGTGTGAGGATGCACACAGGCTTCTTTTGTTGACCAAGAGAGAGGCTGCCAGGTGGCTTTTCATCCAGCTGGCACCATCTTGTACCCCAAGAAAGCTTTCATCTGTGTGTCTTTGTTGACCATCACCAGGAATGTTGAATTACCTCTTTCCCCCACTGGAACAAAGAGTACATTCAGGTGAAGTGATTGGTCTGGAACAGAGAGCTGTTTGGCCATTGTTATTATATTAATGGCAAGCATTCTAGCACAATTACAATTATTACAAATGGAATGCCCAGTAACATATGTCGTTTGTGGTAACTGAATTCCAGTTACAAGGAATGATTTTGTTTCAACTAATGATGGCATTATGATAGCCACCCTGGGTCTTTAGATCAGCTGCCAGATCCTGGGACCAAAGAGAAGAGAAAGAAGAAGGCAGGGGAAAGCTGAAATGGGGCAAGAGTCTCCCTGCCCTCAGTCTCACTGTCCAGTATCAGCTGACGCTCCTTCTAGGTTCCTGATGGGATGGCCTTTCAATGGACAGTCGTGCCCTCACCTCCACCTGGTAACAGAGGAGATGCCAGTGCCCAAGCAGATTCATCCACAGGCTAACCTGCTCCCCCACCCCGCTGAACCTACACACTTCATCATGGTGCTCTTTAGGGAACATAGGCGAACTCCCATGGAGAAGCAAATCCATTGACAAAGAGTCTGTCCTCCATGGATAAATTGGCTGTGATTTCTCACCTGAACTAAAAAGAAAAGTGAGAAGTGACTGAAGCTGTGTCCTCCAAGGCCAGACTGGATGAGCTTTGCTAGAAGGAGAAGCACATCTGCTCGCAGTGCACGGGCTCAAATAGGAAATTCAACATGAGCGCCTACTCCAGAGAACAGACTGAGGATCAGAAGAGGTAGAATGAATCCTATTTGATTTCCTAAGCTATGCTTGAAAGGTTCTCCCAACCTCCCCCATGACACCAACAATAGCCGTGAGATTAATTCATCACCAGGAGTGGTCTCCTGAAATGTGTCCATCTCAAGGCTCAGTCCTCAGCAGGACTGAAGAACTGGTGACACGCAGAAGGTCCTACACCCTAATGAGGCAGTAAACTCCATGCCCTGAGGTAGGGCAGACCAAGGCCATTCACTCCCCTACTGGACTTGGGGGAAATCAGATCAGCCTGTCTTATCAGCACTTCTACTTGCCTTCCTGCAGAGAAACCATTCCAGGGACCAAACCCAAGGGAATAAAGCCACCCTTGCCATATCCTTCACCCTCCTTTGAGAAAACAAAGCCAAACCCAGTTAAAGAACATGCTTCCAGTCCATGCACCACCCCCATTCCATTACCAGGCTGCCATTTCTCCCAACAATTGCACTTGCCATCAATCTTGTCTGCCCCTCCCCCAAGGGTTATGGGTATTTCCTTTCTGTATTATTACTTGGCTCTCTCCATAAACCAGCCCATCGTAGATCACACTAATGACATTATAAACTTGGGGAACAGCAAGAAAATATATGGTGCGTTACAATTTTTTGTATTGGACATCATGGTTCTGAAAAGGTGAGTGTAAATTTGGGGAGTTGGTTGGGACTAGGGCTGGCTGATCTCTGGAATTGATGGGCGCTGTGGGGTAGGTGAGGTAACCTGCAAATCACTTATTCCTTAGCTGCTCTGATACCTTAGGTGCAGCCCCTGCTGCAATCTCCCGCAGAGCTTCACATTGCCCCACTCTTGCCATTACAACTAGGAGAATTAGAGCCTCATCTAGTAAACACACCGGGGGCTGTAAATCCATCTACCACCCCTTCCCCAGGCAGCACCAGCCCCAAAGGCAGCCTTTTCTCTCCCTGCTTCACAACATTCTTTATGTCCTTGTTCAATTATTTAAATATGCAATGAAAGCTACTGATATGCTGGACAAGGCAGGTGGAAAGGCATCCTCTTGGATTCTGTGCTTTGGCTCTGTATTGGTGTTCCTTGTCATTAGCCATGCTTCCTTTACTTCAGTGTGCATCTAAGTGCAGACCCAAATATGCATGAGGCTGGACAATTGATCTGAAACCCAAGGAAACCACCTCCCGAAAAACCAAGATATTGAAGTTTTCTGTACCTCCAGCCACCACTACTCCCCACCTCAGTCCATCCTCACAAATGCAGAATGTAGCCACAGGCAAACAGCTTCCCAGGGAATCTGGCTTCTATTGCAGGTTCGTCTCCAAATAATCTTGTTAAATGCAGGTGTTTTCTACCCTCCAAGAGCTGACCTTTTCAAGTGATGGTTCAGGAAAAATATCTGCCTTGAAAAGAGAGATGTCTATTGTTGAGGCCTTTTGTTGGGGGGCTAGGTAATCAGCTGGGGACAAAAGTCAGGAAATGATCAGGTGAAAATATTTTGTTTGTCATTGTTGTGAAAACTGGTGTCTTGCCTTTCTTTATCTGGAGCTGTGGGTGACCATAGGTGCTTTGAAGCGAGATCACATATACATTTGAAGCGAGATCCATATACATGGAAGGTGAGGGAGGTGGGGGAATGTGCAGGGGGCCAGATCTTTGTGTTGTGTTAGCTGCATTAACTAGCATCATACTCTACCTACCAGAGCTACAGTAGTCGGTGCACCTATCCCAGGTTGCAACATACTACCTATTAAAAGATGAAGCTACTTTCCACCTAGTAGGTAGGAGAAAAAAGTCAACAAGAAGTTTTAATAACATGTAGATTTCTTTTATAAATGGGAGCGACTGAGAAGGACTGAGTAACTCCCCACATGGCTTCAGATGCCATTTTAAATAACTTAGCAAAGACAGAAGGGCTCTGAGATTGGGAGTGAGGAAGGAATGACAGAGGAGGACAGTTAGGGAGTTTACCAGGGAAGGCATAGTAAATACAAAGTTTGCAGATTTGCCTTCTCCATGATAAGGAGATTAAGTTTTCCCAGTACATGTTACAGAAATTTATCTTTTTTTTTCAAAAGCAAGCTCCACCCAACTTTCAGAGTCCCTCCCATTCAATCAGCCTTTTGCCAAAAAGACATATTTGGGGGTGGCAGATTCTTGCTCCCTTACACCCCAAACGGCCCTTTAGAGGAGGAGTTTTTAATCCCATTTACAGTTAACACAAGCAGTGATTAGCACCTCTTTCAAGAATCTGCTAATTTCAGACATGAATCATAACTATAATTCTACCACCAAGGTTCTTTCTAGTTGCAGAAGCTCAAAGGCAAAGGGAGGGTCAGGGGCCTGAGTCCCTGAACCACAGCAGAAGTGATCAGACAGCTTCAGAAGGGAGTGGCGGAGAGACAAGGAGGTTTCCCTGAAATTTCCCACAGGCATCAGACCTCGAGGTAGTTTTGTACCTGGAATCTCAGTGCCAGACGGGTTGGATCTGGGGAGCTGGGGTGGGGAGAGAGGACAATCTCAGTGCCAGACAGGTTGGATCTGGGGAGCTGGGGTGGGGAGAGAGGACAGTGCGTGGCTGTGGTCCCTTCATGCCTTGTTGCCTAGGGGAAAATTGCCATTTTACATTTCAATTAGGAGGGACACGGGTCAATCAGCGACTCCACCGGAGGAAAATGTGGCCAGCCCAGCCCTGGGCCTCTCCAATTATTATTAATGAACTTACTCTCAGAGCAGCCAACCTTTTTATATGCAAACTAGGCCTTTATGGGACCACTGGCAATCAGGACTCATTAGAGAAATGTAACAAGCCTCAGTGAAAATTTTACTGCGAAGAGAGGGCTTGCGCTTCCACCGGAATCCTTTACTAAAATGGGCCAGCCCCCAGGCCAGCTTCCAGCCCACAGGCGGGAGGGATTCCCACCCAGTTCCTAGGTCCTGCAGTCTCTCAGAGAGCCTCTGGCTGTCTGTTCTGCCCCAAGACTCAGGTGGTCCCTCCCACTGGCTGGAACTTGCCTCTTTCTTCAAAGGGGAAGAAAAGATGGTGGGTTAACATCCGAGTCTGCTGGCACTGAGCTATTATTTTTCCTCTCCCTGATTCAGTGTCTCCTTTGCCAAGTAGAAAGATCCACTAAGCTGGTCAGGTGTTCACTGGCAGATACCTGAGAGTGGGACTGCTGGGTCATACAGGAGATCCATTTTCAATCATTTGAGGAATCTCCATACTACTTTCCATAAGGGCTGAACCAATCTACATTCTCACCAACACTAGTTTGAAGGGAAATTTACACTCTTGTGTTCATCACAGCACTGTTTACAAAATTCAAGCTATGGAAACAACCTAAATGCTCACAAACAGATTTGTGGATCAAGAAGATGTGGTATTTATACACAGTGGAATACTATTCAGCAATCAAAAATGACAACTCATGCCATTTGCGGCCACATGGATGGAGCTGTAAGGGAATAAGTCTGAAAGAGAAAGACAAATACTGGATATTGTCTCTATTTTTCACTAAGTGGAATATAGAGAAATTAAGGAAACAGATAAAAGCCAAACTTAAAAACTAATCCTACAATATTGATTATAGAGCTAAGGAATCCAGAGGGGCAACTCTGGAGAGGTGAAAACAATGTGGGGAGGGTGCACCGTGGAGTAACTGACAGGTCATGGGAGCTTTGGTGGAGGGTGCACTATGGTGCTAACACTTGAAGGGGCTGGGGAACCCCATATTCCCAAGATGCAAGAGGTAATGTCAACCAACATTACCTCAAAAAATTTTTCAAGAAATTTTGAAATTTCAAAAATAAAATATCCTACCAACTGATGTCATTAAAACAGCCAAATGGAAAAAATCCCAAATTTAAAAGTTGGTCTGAGGATGCTCAGATTCCAGATACCCTCTAGGCATCATTTCTGGGCAACGGGCATTTTATTGTGCTGCACTTCTGAATGTAGAAGTGACCCACCTCCCCAGGAAGATATGGATGCCCGGAGCCCCTCCCCTCTGCCCTTCCCTGGAGGCTCAGCTCTTACTCTGCTCAGGAGGGTGCTGGGGGTGGGGTCTCTGTGGAGAACCAGCAGTGGCCCAGGGGGCTGCATCCTCAAAAGGATGTGTGTGCCACACTCTTGATGGGAAGCTTCCCCAGAGCCATCTGTCTTGGCTTGCCCCGGTCTCTGCCGTAGGGGGGGCATCTGGCGGGTAGTGGACCTGCCTCTGGTGTCCAGGCCCTGCTGGGCCCCTCTCCATCCATGCCACAGGCCCAGGAGGCAGACTCACTCCCCCCAGCCCCGAGGACCCAGCATCCCCCAGCTTTCACCTCTCCTGGCAGAGCACCCTTTCTCCTTATTTGACCCCATCCTCTTTTCAGTCCTCCCTGGCAGAGCTGACTACATCAGGGAAGGGGACCCAGTCAATCATCTCCTCCATCCCCAAAGACTCTCTGGGCCCCACCCAGCTCCAGGGATGGGAGAGTCCATTGCCAGCCTGTAGCTCAGTGTGTATCTTCTCTGAAGGGCTGGATAGTCCCAGAGCTCAGCCAGAAGCTGGATTAAAAGGGCCTCTGGGACTTATTCCAGAACATTCCCAAATGTCAGACTCAACTCACATATGGAAGGTCCTCCCTGCCCCTCCTGCCAGACTCCCGACTGCATTCCAGAGCCTGGGCCCAGGGCTTAGCCTCACTGCAGAGCTGCTCACATGGGCCCTCTATCCCAACTCTGGTTAGCCTGGAACTGAGATGAAGGAGTCATCAGTCCAGTGGGTAGGATGCCCAGCCGGCAGCATCGGTCTCTGAGAGGGCAGGAGGGGAACCAGAACAAAGGGGGTCAGTGTCTGGCCGCTTGGAAACAGAACCTGGGGAGGGTGGGGCCCAGCTTCAGGAGGGTAGCCTCAAAATCCTCGCTCTGGGAACCTGGGGTTTTCACAGCCCCATTCCCTCTGGCACAGTGGCCGGGCTGGGCACCGGTGCCAGGAAGTCTGTAGGCGAACCTTGGGGAGGATGGGCAGGGTCGGCACAGGGTTATGCCAGGAGAGACTCCCTGACGGCCTCTCTTCTGCGCCTGGGTCTGAGCCATGCTGTCTGTCCCCAGGACTGCCCCCAGCTGTTGCGAGTGGACAAGATCCTGGTGCCCGTGGAGGTGATCAAGCCCATCACTCTGAAGGCCAAGAACCTGCCGCAGCCGCAGTCCGGGCAGCGCGGGTACGAGTGCGTTCTCAGCATCCAGGGCAGCGAGCAGCGGGTGCCCGCCCTGCGCTTCAACAGCTCCAGCGTGCAGTGCCAGAACACCTCTGTGAGTCCCATGCCCTCCAGTCGGGGCCCCGCCCCCACCCCAGCACTGCCCAGACAGGATTTTCCCCAAGGACCACTGTGCCCTGCCTCACTGCTTCCCCAGCCCTGCGGGGAAGCCTCTTCTCCTCCCCAGCCCCCTCCATCACTGCTAGTTTCTGGGGTCCCTGTTGCCATGACAAGGGACCTCTGCCCAAAACTTGCTGCATCAGGAGAGGTTTGGGGACAGTTCAGGGACCACTGAGCACTTTGTGGGCAGGTTATTTGCAGGATGTCAGGCTTCTAGAACATTCGTGTCCATCCTTCCTGACAAACTCTGGAAGCCCTTCCTCTGCCCCACTGCCAGGTCTGACCTAATGCCTCATTTGAGCCCCCAAAAGCCCACGGCTGCCTTTGCACCTAAACAGGCTGTTTCCCATCAGCAGACCAACTATCTGCGAAGGGAGCCATGAGCAGGAGGGGCTGGTGGAGAGCACTGAGGGCCAGCACTGCCCTGCCCAGGGCTTAGAAATCCACATCAGGTCCATGCCCAGCATTGAGGGTCAGCAGCCCCACCCTGCTGCTCACGGCTGTTATTTGATTCCTGGGCAACACATCTTGTACCCCAAATACACACCCCCTTTCCTGTCGGTCTGCTCCTCACCTGGCCTCCTGGCCTTCCCAGCCATGGCTCTGCTTTCTCTCACTCTTTCTGGACTCCTTCTATGCACCAGATGCTCAGAGAAATACTTTAGACTCAGAATATTTCCAAGCAAAAAGAGACTTCAACATTGTTCCGTAATACAGAGGAGAAACCCAAGGCCTAGAATCAGGGGCACATCTAGGTGTGTGGGACTGGCCTGGGAGGGCATGCGTTTTGAGGGGCCTTCTTTAAGAATGCAATTTACAAATATACATGAGCTATGCAGGGCCCTGGAGCACAGGGCCGCAGTGCTGGAGCCAAGCTCCATTCACTTCGGAGTAACCCACCCTACCCAGGGTTTGGGGCGATAGTCTCCATTTCCCAGGTGTGAACACAGGCTGGAAGAGGTCACAGCTGGTGTAGTCCGGGTTTGTCACACTGCCTTGCACTCATGCCTCTCGTTGCTTTTGGTGCAATGAGAGAGGTTTGGGGATGTGAGGTGGGACCAGGAGAGCCGGGACAATGCCTTCTTCCCATGGGAAGCATCAAGGGCAGAGATGCTCAGAGAGGCTCACATCTTGCCTAAGGATGTTCAGTATCACAGGGGAGGAATTGGCAATTGCCCTCCTGAACCTCAAATGCGTGCCCACAGCGCCCGAGAGCACTTCTCCTTCCTCCCATGGCCAGGCTGCCTTGCAGATTTCTGCAGTGCGCCAGGTGAAATTTGCAAGCCAAAGGGATATTAAACATCTCTTATTTCCTCATAAATCCTGAGGCCAAGCAGCCTAGCCCCAAGGGTTTGGCTCTAATAAGGAACCCCTGTGGGAGCAGAAAGCCTGAATCCCACCTCTGACTCAGCAGCTGGCAGGTAGCAGTTGAGGCTGCAAACAGCCTAGTTTTCCCAGAGATGCTGCCCAGGGACCCGCTCCCCAGGGAGTCAGGAGGGCAGGTGTGTTTTCTCTAATGACGAAACCTCGGTTCCCCTGGGAAAGGGATGAGGACGCCACCAGACCAAGACCCACAGGCCCTATACAGCAGCGGGCTCAGTTAGATCGAGGGGGGCCTCCCAGATGGCAGCCTAAGCTTGCCCTACCATGCCATTGGTGCCTGGGGCCAGTGTGAGCCTCAGGAGGCCCACAGGAACTTGCTCTGCGCTGCGAGAATGGGACACCCCGGTTCCAACCTCCTTGGCCTTTCCTGAGCCCCAGCCTGACTTGGCAAATGAGCTCCTTAACAGTCAGGGAAGTCCCCAGATGGACGAGCATCCTGGGCACAAACAGAGCTCAGCAGCTCTGACAGGCACAGTTGGGCAGGTGCAGGCCAGTCTCTTCCTCTGTGTGCCCCCCGGGGTGCTGGTGGGAGCACCCTGGTGGCAGCTGGAGGGGGGCAGTGACTGATCACTCATGGCCTCCTTTAGACCAAGGCTTGAGGGAAACGTCAAGTGCTGCTTATAACGTCCTCAGTACCCCCTCGTGGTCACTGGAACCACAGCCCGTGTGTTGGAGCGTCGGCCCAGTTGTGAGGCCAGCTCAGCCCAGTGTCCAGGACCCACGGTGGCCACCCGCTTCCTCTCAGTGCCCTGAGTACAAAACAGAGTTGGGCAGCACCATGACCGTGTTACCTGTTTTTCCTGCTTTCCTGGGTTGCAGCTGGGCAGGGGTCTGCTGGGCCCCCAGCGGTCGGAGAGATGCACATAGAGCACACAAAGGCTTTTTTGCTTGTCCAGATGGCAGAAGGTTCCAGCAAAAATACCCCAGCGCTTGGGAAGAGGAAATAGTTGGAGGAAATACTGTCTAAATTACGTGGAAGAGGTCTTCTCTTTGTGTCACGAGGTAGAGAAACGGACGGTCACACTTTGCCAAGGTCACAAGTAATGTCACCCACTAGCCAGCCATCATGTGCCAGACCTTGATTGAGACGCTTAACCTCCTGGCCTCCCTGAGCCTAAAACACTCCTCCTCAGCTCTGGGTTTTGTGCAGATTAACTGCCCGCTGATTACAGAGAGCTATATAAATGCTAAGTGGAGCAGAGGTGTGCGTCCTGGGGGATGGGAGCCAGTGGTCCAGCTTCCCAGCTGTGAAAAGCTGGAGAGCCCCTTGCAAGCCTTGCTTCTCCCCCTCCAGGGCGAAGGTCATGGGGGTGTCCAGGAATTAGACTGACTTCCCTAGGGACAGAGGGAGTGGTGGGAGCGCCTGAGGTTAATGATTTCTAGAATATTTCATAGTCGAGATCCCAGGAATAGGGGAGCGACAGAAAGCAATGTCCCACAGATGTGGTCCTTAAAGTCTTTTTATTTTCAATTTCCTCAAAAAGAGAAGGCACACACGCACACACATGCACACCAGAACACTAAAGCACCGAAGCGTCCTCATGTGCACGCATCTCCATATGCACCAAGTGTCTGGCGCATAAACACTTAATAAGTGGCTGCTATTATTGTTCCACATAAACATAAACATAGAGAACGCAAATCGATTTCTTTGCACAGCATCCCCCAGTGAACACACAGATCGAAATGCCTGGCAGTGTCTGCGCCCCTTGTACGTGACAGGCGCAGAGCCCGGGAGCTCAGCTCTGGGTGGTGATCTCCAAGCCTCACCCCGGCCCTCTGAGGGGTGCACTTTGTAAGTCCCACTTTACAAATGAGGAAACTGAGGCTTAGACCTTTAGCCCAGGATCACAACTGGCCTCTCTGGCACACGCGGGTGAGGACACACCGGTGACACAGATGTGTGCACTGGCGCCTGCTCAAGTCAGCTGCATGTGGGCACACTTACACACGCAGCTTCTGCAGGCACACGCATGCAGCGTTCCTTGCCTTGCACCCAGGGAGCGTTCAGGACTCTCCTGAGGGGGGCGTGAAGTTTTTGTTGATCTTCGGCCAACATGACCCTGGTCACTGTGACCGCTGCTTCCACTTTGGGTCCTGGCTGGACCCCGGTCTGAGAGGCAAGATCCAGACTCCTCTGCTCTCGGGCACTGCTGACAACCTCTCTAGAGCCCTGTGGACCCTTGGGTCAGCCCTGCCCACCTTCCAGGGGAGCCTCCCAGAAGGAGATGGGAAACCTGGGAAGTAGAGTGTGCTAGAGGAGGAAAGGGGAAGGGAGGTATAGAAAGAGTCCTCTCCCTCCCTCCCTCCCTCCCTCTCCTCACTCCTACACACAAGCGCATGCACACACATGCAGGCAAGCACACGCACACCTCGTCGCACCTCCCTACTTCTAGCCGACTGCTTAGTCGGCTTAGGGTCCTTGGGCTTACCAGCGTCAGAAGCACCAGAGTAGCTTGTCAACTGAACAGATCAGGTCAGGGTCATGGAATCAGGAGCCAACCTCCCCCCACCCCCACCCCCAGTATTTCTGATGAGGGTGGTCCTCAGACCTCCCCAAGAACTATCACTCATGAGTGGGAGAAGTTTTGCCAGAGACTCAGAGGACCTGAAGCAAACTAGCCTGACCTAGGCATGGAGCCCTTAATCTCCAGAGCTGGCTCCTGCACTACACCCCACAAACAGCTCGGGGCCCCAGAGACCCTTGGGTCTGTGCTGCTGCTCCCACAAGGCAAGGAACGTCGATTTCTCTAGGGGTTGGGACCAGACCCTGTCCCTGGTGTCCTTGGTCACAAGGGAGATTCTACGAGAGTGCAGATGGAGCCACAGGCCCAAACCCGTTGTGGAGTAAAACCCCATTTGTGGAGTAAAGCCCCATCTTGGCTTTCTGGCATGGACATGCATCACCAAGGAGTTTGTGAGAACTTTTGTAGCATTTAGGTGGAGACTAAAGTAGACTGGGCATGCGTCCTACCCACGTGTGAGAACACCACCAAAGCCGAGTCCCATCCCATGTGCCCACACGGTGACTCAGGCACTTAGGGGGACTTCCCTGGCTAGGATAATAGCCTCTCCTATAGATGCCTCAGAGGCATGGCTGATAGCTACCTCCCAAGCAGCACCTCCCCTACGCGCCCTCCTCAGCCCTCCCCACGTCTTAGCACAGGAGTCCCAAGTAGGCACCCAAACTCCCCAAGAGATCTGGGCAGAGAGGATCTCATAGACCTGAGGCTTGCTCACCATCTTTGAACCACTGAATGCCTTTAGAGTCTTGACCCAGATCCCCCACTTCACCCCTAAGTTCCCACTTGGTCCTCCTCTCTTGTAATTTCTAGTTGCTCATCCCTGACGCCTCAGCCTTTCTTTACTCTGCAGCCACTGCCCCTGCCCGGGAATCGATCCGTCCTCTCCAGGTCCTGGGCAAAACATTCATTCCCCAGAGTACCCTAGAAATTAAATTTCCCTTATTGAATCAGGAGCCTGGGTGTGGGGGTCTAGTGACGGCTCTCCTGGTAGGGTTCCCCTGGATCTTTGGGGTGGAAACAGGCCCCTCCTTCAGTGAAACTTCCTAGGGAAAGCAGCTTGTGCTGGAACCTCCGTGGAGGTGGAAGGCAGACCAGGAGTTCCTCAAATGTGTTCGTGAACCGCCTTCAAACAGCGTCCCACCCAGACCTGGCCCCTGCCCTGCCTCAGTTTCCGGGACTCCTGCTCCCAGTCCCTGACATGTGCTTCCTCACCCTACCCCCATACATGTCCATATGTGCCCACATATGCTCCCCCACACATGACAGCCCTGGCCAAGGCTTAGTTCCATGTACCCCTGAGGGCCCTCATAATCCTCAGATGTCTCTACGACACACTTTCTTCTCTCCCACACCCTCTGACCTGGCTGCAGTATTCCTATGAAGGGATGGAGATCAACAACCTGCCTGTGGACTTGACAGTCGTGTGGAATGGACACTTCAACATTGACAACCCAGCTCAGAACAAAGGTGTGGGGGCAGGGCCTGGTGGGAGGTGGGGCGGGACTGGAGGCGGGTCCTGGAATGATGGGGCCCCTGGTGGGAGGCGGGGCCTGGTGGGAGGCGGGGCCTGGTGGGAGGCGGAGCCTGGTGGGAGGCAGAGCCTGGTGGGAGGCGGAGCCTGCGGGAGGAGACGCAGCAGGCTGGAGGGGGAGTGCAGTTCCTCTGCATTCCTGGCAGGGGTCTTTCCATGCCCACCAAATGATGCATCTGGTGACACTCACCCTCTGGCTCCCAGCAGCTCTCCATGGCCTCTCACTGTCCCCACTGCTCTATGGACTCTTAACCATGTGCTCCAAATAGGCAGGTGGCCTGGGGGACAGGAGCAGAGTGCGCAGGCTGGCTAGAAGGAGCACTGCTGACACTAGAGGAAGACTCTACACCCCAACAATTGTGTCTGTGCAGCCCTGGAGCTCTGTTTGGGTGTTCTCTGTGTCAGAATGGCTAAGGGACATGCTGTCACCATATCCTGTCCTCACAGTGCCAGATGGCACCCCATGTTCACCTTCCCCACCCTCCTCCAGCTAAAGCACCTCTTGCCTTTTGCCCACAGTTCACCTCTATAAGTGTGGAGCCATGCGCGAGAGCTGTGGGCTGTGCCTCAAGGCAGACCCGGCCTTCGAGTGTGGCTGGTGCCAGGGTCTGGGCCAGTGTACCCTGCGGCAGCACTGCCCGCCACAGGAGAGCCAGTGGCTGGAGCTGTCGGGCGCCAACAGCAAGTGCACAAACCCCCGTATCACAGAGGTAAGTAAGGTCTGGCCTGCTGGCCAAGTGGGTGGGCTCCAGGAGGCCTGCTGAGCCTCGCCCTACCCCAGGCTGGGACCCTAAAACACCATGCCTGCCATGGTATCAGTCACCCAGTGGTCTTCAGGGGTCCTTAAATGCCCTGGGCAGCTGGGCACATGCTTGTTTTCCTGCATAACTCCCCCAGAAGTTGCAGACCGGGTTCAGAGGCCCTTCCCTTATCAAGGGTGTTTGAAAACAGAGAGGTCCTGCTGCTCTGTGGTTCTCCAGGGAGGGGGGTCGATAAGCTGGAAGTGCTCTCCACACCTCCCTCTGCCTTTACGAGCCTCAGTGGGTGGCTAGCTAGGCTGAGAAGCCCCATCAACAGACTTACCAAGTCTCGGTGGCCCTGAGCACAGGCAGCTTGGGAGCCAAGGGCAGAGGAGTCACAGTCTGGGGGGTGGCGGGATGGAGAGGGAGGTGGAGCAGGCCAAAATGTAGAGGCCTCAGGACTCACCCAAGACCTGAGCTGTACCGTGGTCATGGATTTGGAGCACAGTTCAGGAGTCTTGAGGGGTACAGGTGATGAAGGGAAAGCGTGAGGGGTAGGAAAGAGCTACTGGTATATCCCCTCATTTCTGTTAATGGCAGGAGGGCACAGGGCCTATGAACACTATTCCTAAACCCACACACGAGACAGAATGCTTCCCCGAAGTCCCTGCATTGACTGTGCCTGACCTGGGTACCTCCTGATTACCCAGGGAACAGGATGGGGATGGGGCAGGGCCAGCAGCCTCTCCTGGCCCCATCAGCACATGGGTGATGGCTCTCTCTCGAGGCCTGTCTGATTACCATCTTTCTCCCTCCAGATAATACCAGTGACAGGACCCCGGGAAGGGGGCACCAAGGTCACCATCCGAGGGGAAAACTTGGGGCTGGAATTCCGCGACATCGCCTCCCACGTCAAGGTGGCCGGCGTGGAGTGCAGCCCTTTGGTGGATGGCTACGTCCCTGCGGAACAGTAAGTGGAGACCACCCCTGACACAGAAAGAGGGTACCACCGCCATTTGTTGGTGCTGGATCAGCCCCGGCCAACTGCAGGTGGTCTTAGAGCTGTGGGAGGCTAGAGGAAAGGAGATGCCTCTAGTATTCTCAGGAACATTCCCACAACTCCCTAGTCCTGAACTCGTTATCTGCCACCTTAGGGGATGTTGTAGAAAGGGGAAGGAGAAGTGACTGGGAGAGAAGAGGAAAGTGACTTTACCTCCTGGGGGTGTGGGGTGGGTAGGAGGAAAACAAAGGACAATTACAATCATCAAGACAAGTGTGGGTTCAGTTCTGTACCCCAGCTCCCTCTGCAGCCCTTCACCCCCACCTGGGTGTACTCCCATTTGTGAAAGAAGCTGATCCATTCTATGCTTTATGGAGACCAAGTGACACTCCACACCCGCTCTCACTCTGGGTACTTGGGATTGTCTTTCTCTTTGCAAAGACTACTGCTCCCCTGAGTTGTTCCATCAGTGAATGACCTTGACCTCTAACCCACCTGCTGGTGGAGGTTTGTGCACCATTGTTGCCTTGTAAGGAAGCAAACACACAGGGTTTTTCAGCCCACCAAACAGCAAATACAACCAATACAACTTTCCAAATCCTTCTTAGAACAAAACCAACTGATACATTGTGATGTGGGGAACTTTGAAATGCCCTGCTCTGGACCTGCATAGCCAGATACTAAAAAATAAAAATATTTCAAGCCATAGAATTAGCAAGCACTATGGGACTAGTTAGATCTATGGACTAAGATAGACCACACATGACTTTTAAAATGAAAGGATTTTTGAAAAAAATTATTTTTAAAATAAAGGTCTAACTATCTATTGTTTTAACCCCTCCCTTCATTCCACTTCATTCTTTTCAGCAGCTTCTCAGTATTTCCTGAGTCCTGAACTGTCATTTATTTTTTTTTAAAGATTTATTTATTTATGCATACAAGCACTGGGGTACAGGCCAGAGGTGTGGGGGGTGAGAGGATTCACCACAGAGAGCGGGGAGCAGAACAGGCAGATCAACGGAAGTACACTGCTGAGGGGAGCAGCAGGCACAGCAGGAGAGGTCTGCCACGCCAGAACTGTCATTTATTAAGCCATCCTCTAGATGTACATTTACCTTGCCCCTAGTTTTCTTCTCCAAATAACCCCTAGAATGAAGCAGTCTGTACACACCCCTAAGCACTGTCTATTATTTCTAAGGCAGGACCGAGCCTGGTCAATCTGTGCACTTAATGCTTGAGAGATGGCCTGGAACAGTGGCTCTTCCTTTGCGCTTCTACCAGTGGCATTTGAGTAGATGGCGTCACTCTTCGGCCAGCTCTGGATAGTACCAATTCTTTGACTCTGGAGAGCTCTCAAGAGACCCCTGTAGTTTGCTTTTCCTCATCTTCTGAGAACCACAGAGGGGTCTCTCCAGCGAGGGCAGGAGAAACCTGACATCACTCACCTCCTCCTCCCTGGTCCTGTCCCTGGGATCCCACCTGGAAGTGTGGAACTCAAGGTCATGGCAGGGGACTGGAGTTCCTGGGAGCCCCTGGTGGCTCATGGGGTCTGTGCTCTCCCCCTGCAGGATTGTGTGTGAGATGGGAGAGGCCAAGCCCAGCCAACACGCCGGCTTCGTGGAGATCTGCGTGGCGGTGTGTCGGCCCGAGTTCATGGCCCGGTCCTCGCAGCTCTACTACTTCATGGTGAGTGCCGGCCGCCAGCGGCCCGCCTTGACACAGGTCACAGACGTCATTACCGTGACAGCTGGCAGGCTCGACCTCTGTGGGCAGACCCAGAGCCAGGTCACGGGGTCCTGTCCTGAAGAGCAGGAGAGCTTTGTTGGAGGTCTGGACAAACTGGCCTCGAATCTACAAGGCACTGGGACTGCCCTGTGGCTCCAGGGAAGTTGTTTTGTCTGGGATCCCATCAGCCCCCTCTGCCTGGGGCTCGCACTGGGACTCCTAGGGTCTGAGCCCGCTCCCTAACAGCTCAGCCTGGAAAGTCCTCACACTTCTGTGCCTTAGTTTCTTTATCTGTAACATGACAATGAACACAATAGCACGCACCCCACAGATCACTGCGAAAATGATATGACATCACTTTCAGCATCATGTCCTGTAGGATATTTGTGATTTACCCTCATGCCTATTCCATGATCCCCTAAGCCCCAGCACATTACCTTACACTTTACCTGCACCCATCACTGCATCTTCCTCTACCCACACATTACCCCCTCCCACAACAAAATCCCTTTCCTGCATCTCTCTTTCCCCATCCCATGGCCTCTCTGCAGAGCTCACCACACCCTCACATTCCCTCCAGCCTGAGCCCTTCCAGGCCCTGAAAAGCTGCCTGGCAAGCTTCTGGCAGTCCTGGGCTAGAAGTTCCATGGGGCATGGCTTTGAGAAGCCCACAGATTCGTGAAGAGAGGGGTGGTGGAGACAGGAGGACAATGGCGTGACAGTCATCTTCAGAGCTCTTGACCCTCCAGCTGATTTTGCAAGGTAACGACATCTATACTGGATTTCCTCATGAAATTCTGTGTTGCTTTGGAAGCTGGAAGCCTGAAGGGATGGATTTTATGCCTGGGTATCAAATGGCCTGAAGTATGTCTGAGGAATCTGGTGTCACCATTTCTTCTCCCCTCCCTCCCTCCCTTCTCTTTGATCTGCCTCCTCTTCTTTCTTTCTTCTCCTTTCAACTGACAACCATTCACCACCTGGCACAGTGCCTCTCACCAGATTATTTGCTAAGTACTTGCTTCCTTGGTTGAACCTCATCCTCCAATCTGATGGTCTGGCTGGTGGGTGTTGCCAACACAGGAGTCCCTGGTCTCCAGAGGAGATGAACTGAGGACTTTGAGGGTGTTGCACTTCAGAGGACACCCTCCCTCCCTGGCCCTGCTCTCTCTACTCCCCGACCCTATTCTTTGAAAGCCAGCAGACTTTATAAGCACAGTAACGCAGGACCTCACAGAAGAACACATGGAGGTCCAATTGTAATGGATGTGGCGTTTCACTTATTTGTTTAGATTTATGCCCCTCCTTCTGAAAGGATTCAGTGAGCAGTGATCAATGCATGTATGTTTTTTTGTTGTTGTTTTTTTTTTTTTAAAGATTTATTTATTTATGCATACAAGCACTGGGACACAGACCAGAGGTGTCGGGGGGGCGAGAGGATTCACCACAGAGAGCAGGGAACAGAACAGGCAGATAACAGAAGTACACTGCTGAGGGGAGCAGCGGGCACAGCAGGAGAGGTCTGCTGCACCATGTGGGTCCCCCTCCCTGGCCGGCAGCAGGGATCGAACTCATGTTGCAAGTGGCTGCGGTTTGCTTCATAGTGCGCTGCTTAACCCACTGCACCACCAGGGGAGGCCCGCATGTATGTTTATATAGAAAAAATGTATATACATTATATGTTGTGTATATTTATATCTATACATACATACACTGCTGTTCTAGAGGAGCTGGGATAATGAGAGGGAGAGAAAAACTGGGATACAGACAACCCACACTGAGGATCTGAAAGGTGTGGGGTGTGGAAATGGCACTTAAAGTCTGACTCTGAATTTACCTGCCAATTGCAGGAAAAGAAAGGTCACTACTGCATGGCCAGAGCCCCTAAGGGTTCAGGCTAGGAGTGAGGGCCTCTTGAGTCTCCCCAGGAGTCTGAAGACAGACTGCCCCTGGGTGTTCCTGTGCACCCTTATTTCCTCCCTGCTAGGCAGCCTATTGGTAACTGCCTCTGGTCCCACGCGGAAGCCCCTGGTTCTTCTGGAGACCCGAGACAACTGGGTAGCCCCTTCCCAGGGTTCCTCTGGGGCTTAGGGCAGGTTGGGGAGTTCCTTTTCAGGTGTCTGACTCAGGACATGGTTGGTGCTGGAGAACCCCTTCCTGAGTTGCAGGCAAGGTTGTATTCCCTTCGTTTTCTCTCCACAGACTCTAATATGTGGGCTTATTCACCCCAAACCAAATGCCAAAGCCAGCACCCCCCCATCAGTCCTTCTGGCCTTGTCACCAGTTCTGTCCCTGGAGCTGTCCTCTGAGAAAGTGCTTTTCCTGTCCCTCTGCCTCCTTTCAGGGAGCCAAGGGAAGAGGTCACAAGTAATATAGACTTTGATTTCCCGTGCAACATTTAGGAAGCATGACTTGAATAATTACTAGCTCCTTACAACTTTAAAACATGTCTCCATATCCTCCCACCCCACAATGACTTCCCCACCCTGTCTGTCAGTCCCAGATGGGAGTCCTCCCTCCTGCCTCTTCTACAAGTCTCACCTCAAGCTGCCACTTTCTCCTTCACCCCCTACCCCACCCCTATTTTCACTTCAACTCTAAGACTACCCCAACTTAGAAGCCTGTGTGACACACAGGCACCATTTGTGGAATGTGACCCCAAGTTACAGAACCAGAGCCTTTAAATCACCTTTTGATCCAGGTCCCTGATTTTATGGTCAGAGAGGCTCAGTGATTTGTCAAGAGTCACACAGCGTGATCAAGGCAGAGCTGAGAACTGAATGTGCTTTCTTCAGCCTCACCACCATGGCCTGGGGCAAGCTAGAGCCAATAGGAGTGAGGAAAAGCCGTCCTCTTCGTGGTGGGTTCTAGGAGGATGCCAGCCTTGGGATCTGCAGACACTAGGCAGCTGGACCGGATAGGAGGTGGGCAGTGAAGGTGGGCCCTTGGAGAGGACCATGCAGCAGCACAGAAGCAGGGCCAGTGGTGGGCACAGGTCAGTGAGTGCCCCCACCCTGTGCCCTGAGTCAGGCTGCGGTGTGCAGACATCCTTCCTTCCGGCGTCCCTTCTCCTGAGGAGTCATCAGTGGAGGCCTCCCATGGGGAGGTTACCTGCCCTCTCCCAGAGCTGAGTGGGTTCACTTTTGGTGTGGAGTTCTTTAAAGGGGTAGGGGAGAGAGAAACCTTCATTTAAATGCAGATACAGGCTTCTCACCTGGGACTGAGGAAAGTTTTTTTTTCCATTAAAATGCTAATGAAAGAACAAACTGCAACTCCAAATCTTCATCTTACAGGTCCCTGCCTCCCACCCCCAACCCTGACACCCAGGGGCCTCACTCTAAAGAAGGACCCTCCTCAGCTACTTCCCCTGGCTTTCCCTGGGTCCTCACACCCCCNCTACTTCCCCTGGCTTTCCCTGGGTCCTCACCCCCCCCCCCCCCCCCCGCCATGTTCTGGCTGTTGAGTGCTTTGGCAACTCTCTGGAGAGGCCTACACAGGGGGCAGGTCACCTTTCTGAGGCAACCCAGGCAGGAGAGGTGGTGAACTAGAGCCCTGGAGTCGGATCTCAGACCTCATTCTAGCTGTGTGACCTTTCAGGTTTTACTTAAGCTCTCTGAATTTCATCTGTCAAAGGGATGGCAGCTACCTTGTGTAGCTTGATTAGCATTTCAAATATATATTTGAATATATATGCATATATATGTATATATTTCACCATAGGTAAAGACACCAAGTGCTGTGGAGGTGTGCAGAAAAGGAATCCTCTCACACTGTGGGTTGGAAATGTAGACTGGTCCAGTCTCTGTGGAAAGTCATATAACGGTTCCTCAAAACACTGAAATGGACTGCCATTGGACCCAGCAATTCCACTCTTAGCAATCTACCTAAAAACACTAATTCAAAAGGAAACCTGGCCTCTTATCTTTTACCTCAGCACTACTTGTAATAACCAACATGTGGAAACAACCTAAATGCAGATGGGTGGATTAAAGGATGAGGTGCGCACACGCGCACACACACACACACACACAGAGGAATACTACTCAGCTATAAAAAATGATAAACTCGTGCCCTTTGTAGCAACATGGATAGAGCTGGAATGGACTGCACTAACTGAAGTAAGTTCCAAGGAGAAGATAAATACTGGATGGTTCATGTGTATGTGGAATATACAGAAATCATACAACAGGTCAGAGGAGGACAAACCTTGAAAGCTGACCATAGATCTAAGACATCAGGAGGGAAATGAGCACACTGAACTATGACTAAAGCTACCAGAAGGGGAGTGGGGTGGGAGTGGGGAGTAGTAGAGAATTACTAGGTTTTGTTGGTGGGTGTGGTAACATACCATACACTTGTAGAAGTATAAACCTATACCTCAAGGACACATAATGTGATGTAAATCACCATTACCTTAATGAGTATAACACAAAAATAAATTAAAGGTGAGTAGATAGCAGATATTACCACTGCTATAAATATAGAGGTGCAAACTCTCAGAGGTCAGAACCTTACCTAGCCACACAAGCCTAAGAGAATTGCCGTGACTCTCTGAAGATTCAGAAGTTACCTCCAGGAAGTGGGGTGCTGCCTCAGGGTCCCAGAAGCCCCTTCAGACCAGCCTTTTCCTCCTCAGACGCTGACCCTCTCAGACCTGAAGCCTAATCGGGGGCCCATGTCGGGAGGCACCCAAGTGACTATCACCGGCACCAACCTGAACGCAGGCAGCAATGTGGTGGTGATGTTCGGGAAGCAGCCCTGCCTCTTCCACAGGTAACTCACCTCAGGGCAGGTTCAGGGTTCATAGCACAGAGGGTAGGAAATGGATTCTCACAGCAACAGTCTTCTTGCCTAACCTTCTAGATGAGCTTCCTTCTCCCTGAGGAAGTGGCCATTCTCTACAGCAAGGTCTTCTGGGGCACACCTGGCTCAGTCTGGAGGGCTCCCAGGCAGCCCTCCCCTGGGTGGGCCCGCCATGCTGTCGCCCACTGTCTCACGTTGGTTTCCCTGCCCACCCCCTCTGCAAAACCCCCAGATTCCACAGGGCACACTTCAGAATCTTCAGGACTTTGCCCTGCAGGTTTTACATAAGCTCTCTGAATATCACCTGAGAGCCCCTAAGTTAGCTCACTACCAGGGGACCCCGTGGGCACCACCGAAGCAGTTGGTGCTAGAAGCAGTGGCCCCAGTTGATCCCCACAGGGTCCCACCATCCCACCCCAGAGGGCACAGCCATCCATGAGCAATGGATGTCCCTAGGGAACAAGAGAGAGGAGAGGGGGACAGGAGGGAGGCAGGGGGCTGGGGCAAGACTCAGGGATGTGGGGCCATCCCTCAGTGGGTGTGAGGGTCATCAGACAGAGGTTTGCTGGGGGAAGCTATGCCAGAACCTTGCCGAACTGTGACAGGGCTAAACCAGCCCAGGCTCACCATGTTACAGGCAAGTGTTCTGGCACTGAGCAATGCGAGGGCTGGAGACCCAAGACTCTGGCTCCAGGGTCGAGACTGTCATTGTGGAGCAGAGAGCTGGAGCTTGACTCCAAGTGCAGCAGAGATGACTGGGGCTTCATGGCCTAGGAGCAGAATGAGGGGTTAGGGGATGGGAAAGCACCACGAGGAAGCAGTGAGCCTGGCAGTTCTTGCTAAGCTGACCAAACAGGATTCTTGTTGAAGGCAGGGTGGAGCGATCCAATGCCCAGGGGGGCATGAGAAATTTGATCAGGTATCAGGGGCGCTCAGAAATTGAGGCTGGTGTGTGCGTGCATGCACGTGTGCATGCATGTGTGCGTGCATGCGTGCGTGTGTGTGTGTGTGTGTGTGGTGGGGAGGGGTCTTCACTCACTGTTAACAGGATTCCTGCTCAAAACAGAGGTAGGCAGGTGGGAGACAGGGCCCAAGGTCAAGGCCTAGTGGAAATGGAGGCTCATAGGAAGCTCTCCAAGTTGTGGCCAAGGAGTTGTCAGTAATTTACCTCTAAGGTAGTGCCCACTCGTTGCCCTCGGGAGGCCTGACCCACAAGCAGGTGTGGAGGGCCCTCGGGCCACCTTCCTCTGGAAGGACAGTGAGCACTGTGTCTCCTCCCTGCAGGCGGTCCCCATCCTACATCGTGTGCAACACCACGTCCTCAGATGAGGTGCTGGAGATGCAGGTGACAGTGCAGGTGGACAGGGCGAGGATCCACCACCAGGACCTGTCCTTCCAGTACCTGGAGGACCCCACCATCGTGCGCCTCGAGCCAGAGTGGAGCATCGTCAGGTAGGCCGCCAGAGCCGCCCTTCTGCCCTGCCCAGGCCCCCTGGCCCTCCTTGACACCCAGAAACACTGAGACTTGAGGGAGCCCAGCCTGGCTCTGGAGATGTGCAGGCTTGGTTGAGAGCACCTCCCAAATCAGATCTTCCTGCCGAGGCACCCTCCTTCCACAGAGAGCCCCTCTGCGCAGGCCAGCCCTGGAGGCCCAACTCTGACAGCCTCATCTGAAGGCTGGCAGCACCGTGGGAGGCCCTGGCCCTGGCCCACTGGCACTGTCAGGGCTGCCAGGCCTACTCCCCTAAACCTCACTTCTCATAGTAGGGGCAATAATTCTCATCCTGGGAGGAGTGTCGGGGAAAGAGTCAAACCAGATCCAACTTCTCCTGGGTTTCCTCTGGACAGAAAGCAGTCCTGACCACCGGGCCCAGTCTGTCCTCTGTGCTGCGAGGTCTCCTGTCACCCTTTGTCTCCTCTAGCTGCCTGCTCACTCTGTCCTTCCCTCGACTGTGAAGTCCTGAAGTTCAGGGGCTAGGCGGTGTCCCTGCTTTTCCCACAGTGTCCAGTAACTGACCAGAGTACTGGTCCAGTAGTTGAACAGGGGTCCTGGGGAGGGAGCCTCTGTCGTTCATGAGCCATGTTGGGGCGTTGGAAGATGCATGTTAAGCTGATGAGTGAGAAGATAAGGGAGAAGGCTGGGCAGCAGAATCGCATCCTCAAACACGGCCATGGGCAGAAGAGTTTCTGTGGGTTTCTCTGGAATCTTCCTGCATGTGTGTGTGAGTGTGTGTGTCTGTGTGTATACACACAGGTGGAAGCAAGTGGGAGGGCAGTGATGGGAGTATAGATCTTGCCCATCAACACTGTAATTGCTTAGTGTTTTAGCAGGTAGAATTCTCAGATAAATTCTAGACTGTGGATAAAATGATTCCTCACTTTCCCCTAAGTAGCCCCCAAGACACTAGCCCCAACCCCATGTCATTCTGCTCGCCCTGAAGATGGGACAGTGGCATCCTGGAAAAGCTACACAATGATGCATCTCCTGATCCCTCCCCATCAGCAGGCTGACACCCCAGGGTGCAAGACACCCAAGTCCCAGCATTTCATGTTTGCATTCCTCGAGGAGGTTCCCAGGTGTCCACGCTCCTCTTTCCCACGTCTCAGCTGACTGGAGCTTCTAAGGCGGATGTGCAGATGTTCGCAGTTTGAGTGTCTAGGGGAGGAGACCACTCAAACCCTAAGGGCCTGGTGGGAAACGGGCTGGGGCCAGGCTTCCAAAGCCAGGGCCAGTGTGACAGAGCCCTCTGAGACTGGTGAGGGCTGGAGGAAGAGGCCCCAGGGACTGCAGACACGCATCTGGGTGGCCCAGAGGCCTCGGGCTGCAGACTGGGCCTCCACAGGCGTCCACACTCTGTATGTGCTCAGCACAGTGTGTGCCCGGACATCTGGTCCTCACTGGCTCCCTGGGCTGCTGAGCGTGCATCCTGGTTGTTATTCAGTCATCTTGTCATCGTTGACCTCGAGAACATGGTCAGGCTGCCCCCACGCCCCGGGTGATCATTGTCTTTAATGTTAGAGCTCAGCCTGGCTGGTCGTCATCATCATCATCATCGTCGACTGTCATCGCTGTTACTGCCCCTGTATTTACACGCCTCCTTCTTTCTTCCCGATCAGTGGGAACACACCCATTGCCGTATGGGGAACAAACCTGGACCTGATACAGAACCCCCAGATCCGTGCCAAGCATGGAGGGAAGGAGCACATCAATGTGAGTCCGTGGCTGGCAGGGCTATGGGGATTGCCCACACAGCGGGGTCACTTCCCTAAAGGGTGTGCTGCTCCTTGATACCTCAGGCAGGCCCACCAGACCCCACAACCCCTGGCACGTGATACCCTGAGCAGTGGGTGATGGGATGGGGGAGCAGACATGAGGGCATTTCCTCATTTCGGCATAAAGGCAGGAGGAGCAGCAGCTTCTGGGGTTCCACACCCTTAGTCCTCCTTCGCTCCCTCTGACCTCCAGAGCTGAGAAAATACCCTAGTCACTGCATGCCTGCTGCACAAAGGGGAGTGGGGTGCCAGCTGCAGAGCTGACTCCTGCACACCCACGTTGAGCGGTCCTGGTTGTAAAGACCCAGGACCTGTCCCCTGCTGTCCTGTATCGACACCATGCTGCCCCACAGCATCCCCAGAGACCCGAGGGGTGCAGGGGGTCATGGGGGTCAAACATGCCTGCATGTCTCCACTCTGACTCTCCACAGCTCTGTGAGGTTCTGAACGAGACTGAGATGACCTGCCAGGCTCCAGCCCTCGCTCTGGGGCCCGACTCCCAGTCCGACCTGACGGAGAGGCCTGAGGAGTTTGGCTTCATTCTGGACAACGTCCAGTCCCTGCTCATCCTCAACAAGACCAACTTCACCTACTACCCCAACCCTGTGTTTGAGGCCTTTGGTCCCTCAGGGATCCTGGAGCTGAAGCCTGGCACACCCATCATCCTCAAGGTAGAGTAAGGCTGGTAGACAGGAGGCAGGAGAGAGGAGGCCAAGGCTTAGGGGGGAGATTCATAGGTCTCAGAAACAGCCCAGAAGTCACAGACTCCTGGCTACTTCCATGATGGAGCCATCAATAGAGAATGCATTGCAGCCCAGAGTGTGGGACGCCTCTCCCAAAGCCTTCGTTAAGAGGAAAACTTGCTTAACAAGCCATGAAGACCTGATCAGGGTAGCCAGACCCACCCAGGCCACCTGGCTGCCCAGCGTGCTTTGTCACCTGAGCCTAGGACAAAGGTCCACACCGCTTCTGCCTGGGCAGCAACCCACAGCATAGAGTTCCCTTGGAACACAGATAGCGATTTAATTTTAACTCCTGTGACAAGGTGAATCAAATGGTAGTGACTGACTAGCTCTGTGTTAAGAAGGCTTCCGAGGCTGCATTTGGGAGAAGCTGAAGAGTGCCTTTGGACTTATTATAGAAGGTAGCCTCTCCAGCTCCCAGGAGGGGACCTTTAGGTGCAGGAGACGTGGCAGCCAGCCCATAGCTGTGGTCCTGGCTCTGGCGTGGGATCTGAGGCTTCCCTATCCATCCAGGGCAAGAACCTGATCCCACCCGTGGCTGGGGGCAACGTGAAGCTCAACTACACTGTGCTGGTCGGGGAGAAGCCGTGCACCGTGACGGTCTCAGATGTGCAGCTGCTCTGCGAGTCCCCCAATCTCATCGGCAGGCACAAAGTGATGGTGAGGCTTGGGGACCGCCTCCTGGGATGCAGCTGGCCCTGGGGATGCTGGAGTGGGAGAGGGTTAGCTCCATCCTGGGCCACCAGGACCTTCCAGGAGTGACTCTGACCTGCTCCAAATGCTCTTCCTAGCGACCCCACTCCTCCTGGCCCCATGTCCAAGCCTCTCTCCTGCAGTGTCATCTTTTTATACTGCCTGGTGCTACAGTAGGGGCAGGCATTGCACATTTAGTGATGTACTAAATCACCTGCTAGGGGCAAGGGCCCTTCCAGGAGGGCCCTCTGTGGGCCTGGGGAGGTCCATCATGTGCCGTTCTGTGCCTCAGTCATCCATCCTTAAAATGGGTTGAATCTTGGGGAGAAAGTCACTGAGTCATGTGAGATGTTTTTAGATCCCCATTGTGTGCTGTTTCCTCCTGAATAAAGAGACAATGTGGCTCTTGTAGTTGCGGGGTGGCCTGAAGACCCCCTCCCACAGCCCCGGGGGGCCCTCTAAGCTGTTTTGACCACCCATGAGGACTGTGCTTTTGGAGCAGTTTCTCTCATCTCCCCCTGCTCGCTAGTTTATCCGTGATTCAGAACTGTTCCCTCGGAAGCTCTGTCGCCCCACCCAGCTCCCTCTTGCCTGGTGTGCCCCCCAGGCCCGTGTCGGTGGCATGGAGTACTCCCCAGGGATGGTGTACATCGCCCCGGACAGCCCGCTCAGCCTGCCGGCCATCGTCAGCATCGCCGTGGCCGGCGGCCTCCTCATCATCTTCATCGTGGCGGTGCTCATCGCCTACAAGCGCAAGTCCCGCGAGAGCGACCTCACGCTGAAGAGGCTGCAGATGCAGATGGACAACCTGGAGTCCCGCGTGGCCCTGGAGTGCAAGGAAGGTACTGAGCGGCGGGTGCCGGGCCGAGGAGGGTGCGTGCGCGTGCATGTGCGCGTACGTGCGTGCGCGTGCATGTGCATCCCACACAGCACAAAGCCAGGCAGCCGTGGGTAGCGCGCCCTCCCGTGCCCCGAGCTCAAGTCTCCTCTCCTTCTCCCTCATGTGTCTTCTTCGCCTTTTTCCCAAGTCAGACCGGGAGTTTAAACCCTACGAGAGCAGTTTCCAGCCTGAACTCTGGCCCACTGGGTAGATGTCTTCTCTTGGGGAGACCTTGGGTGTCTTGACATGATTCGTTCAAGCCGTCTGCAGCTCTCTTCCTGTAGCAGGAGGGGAAGGCTGTCGGGCTGATCTGGGATTTGTAAAGAAGTGTTTCGCAGCTCATATTTAAAAAAAAAAAAGAAATCACAAGCAGCATTATGAGTAGAATCAGGCGCACTCAAGAAGGGGATCTAGAAGTCAGGCTCCCGTCACCCCAGGATGTTGTTGGGTGAGTCAGCTGGGGGCTCTGAGTTGGTTCTTGGCCATCGATGTGGATGCAGGGTGAAGCCGGGGTACACTGGGGCACTCACATGTGCACCAGGGAAGCCCCGCTCTTTCTGATGGAAAAGTGGGTCCATTCCTTCCCCTCCCTGCACCCCTCAGCTGTCAACACAGCATCCTCCTGGTGGGACTGTTAATTACTGCCTTTTATTATATTTACGCTGCTTAATTTTTTTCTCTGCAATGTACTCTTCCCTCTAATTAGGTGTAGTGATTAGAATCTCTTTTATGTGTGGCAGGCGAGAGGCTTTGAATGTTGGAGGCGAGTGGTGACTTAAAGGAAAGCTGCAGACCGATAAAAAACCAGCTCCCCCACCATTCTCCTCCCACCAGCCGAGCACCCCAACTGGGAGGGGGGTGTGTGTGAGCCAGACTCCTCTCAGAGTGTTTCAGAGGAGGAATTAGCAGTCAGACGGGGAGTTCTGCCTGCATGTCCCAGGAGGGGCCAGGTAGGCCTTGGCTTCTGGCTTGAGGGAGATAGAGATGTAGAGCCACGTGCAGGTGGGGCTGACCATGGAAGTGTTTTCTAGGGGTGTCCAGAGCTGGCTCCTGTGTGCAGGGCAGGGTAGGTCCAGGCACAGGGATGTCTGAGCTGAGATGGAGAGCGGGACCTTATCTCCATACTCGGAGAGGCCCTGCCCTCTGATAAGCAAACATACACACATATACCCCCAACATGTTCACCCCCATGCTTAGTTCACACATAAATGTTCGTTGGGAACTTTGGGGGACAGTATTTGCCAAGAAGTCTTTCCAGCCCCCTTTCACACACATGCATGTGTAGGCATGTTGCTGGTGCTCTGCCTTTGGAGTCCTCAATAAGGGACCCATTGTCAGTACAAGGTAGTACAAGGGTGCAGGAAGAAAGCAGCATGGGAGAGGTCTGCAGCAACTTCTCTGGGGACCAGAGACAACCCCATTCTCTTGAATAAGAAACAGGGGTGTCCTCAGGCCTAATGTCAACCCTGCAGGGGGTAGTGGAGCCCCTGTGGCAGTGCTGAGGGGTGTGTTTCCCTGATCAGCAGAGCCCACTTCAGTGGGTGCAGAGAGGGCCTGGTTTTCAAGGGCCCTTGAGCTATGGGGGGCTTGTAAGTCTCTTCTGAGCCCACCAAGTATTTTCTTGTATCTATAGAATACAAAATAGTTTAGTCAGTGTCCTATGCCAGTGCTTCCTTGCCAGTGTGTGTTCATCTGTCCTGGTTGTGTGTGCATGCACACATGCATGTCTTGTGTGCACCACGTGTGTGTACACATGTATGAATGTGTGTACATGCATATGCACTTGAACTAGGAGAGAGGCTTAACAGTGAAAGTACAGGTGCATCACCCTGAGAAGCTGCACAGCATGCTAGGGTTTCCTGAGGCTAGGGAGGGGCAGTTGGGGGTGGGGGGGGCAGCATGGACCATCTTAGTGTCTGTGTCTGTTTGAGGGCCTGAGCTGCATCCACAGACAGCAGTGTCTATAGCAGGCTCAGAATTTATTGGCAGAAGGAAAGCTAGAGATGCCCTCTGCATATTTATACAGAAGGAAGCTATCAGTGTGGCAGAGCCTTCGTGTAATGGTTTAATCCTCCAGTGAGCTGCGTGGCCCAGCTGTGGAGCTTCAAATGGAAACCTTTATAAGTTCAGTTCAGTCTTACAAGGAACCCCACTCGAAAACGCCTATTTTTCTTTCCTCTGACCTTCACCATCTCTCCTGCCCCCAGCACAGTGTGTAAACAATAATGAAAAAGCTCTCATCTTCAGGTGGAGAGTCTCCTGGCCCCAGCTGCAGCTCAGATCTGGGGACAGCCTCCTTCACCCCTATTCCCTCATCATGCCCCGGGAGGAATTTGGCCCAAGACAAGATTCCCTGTGCTACATCTTTTAATGCCTGCTTTACCTGCCACCCCCCCCCAACCCAGCTGCCTGAAACACCCCCAGCCGCTTCTATTCCTGCACAGCTGCAGGCCATTGCCCCCCTCTCCAAGGAGCTGGGCATGGGTTCTGAGCATTCTGAGGTGGGGTGACTTTTGGACTGGCTGCCCCGAAGTCTCACGGGCTTCTCTTTGTGCCAGCCTTCGCCGAGCTGCAGACAGACATCCATGAGCTGACCAGCGACCTGGACGGAGCTGGGATTCCCTTCCTGGACTACAGAACCTATACCATGCGGGTGCTGTTCCCGGGAATCGAAGACCACCCTGTCCTCCGGGACCTCGAGGTGAGAAGCCGTGCACATGACCAAATGTTCTCCATCTCAGTGTTAGTGCAGAGAAAGCGTTGGGGGGCCTCAGGCCCAGGCTCTCCTGGAGCTGAGGCAGGAGGGGAGGGGGCTGGGGGCAGCTTACTCAAGGTGCCTCTGGAGGAGGCGGAGCCACCCAGGGGCCTCAGAGCAGAGGCAGGAGTAGGGCTTTGGGCCTTGGGGGAGGGGCCCAGATCCCTGGAAAAGTGAATGGAAGTTGAAAAGCTCGACACACACACACACACACATACACACCAAAAGAAGAAACCCGGCAAGCGAGTGTAAGAAGCTCACTGGGTCCTTGTTTAAGAAACCACCATATAAGGACTGTAGCACTTAATTGGTGCTCAGTAAATATATGTGGAAAGTAAGTGGAAGTGGAAATATGAACAATAAAAACATAACTGTCTTTTGTACCAGCAGGGACCTCATCTTTTGAACATTTTATCCCACTTACTGTCTAGCATGGTATCTGGTTTATGCATATATTCATATTACGCTTTGTTCCGAAAGAGAGTTGGAATGACTTATCAAGACAAATACCAGAGAAAAGTGAAACATAAATGAGGAAACCAGAGCAAAATAAAGATCATAAAGAATAATCATTATTATTTGACTGCCAACTATGTCCTGGTGCGGTTTTAAGAACCTTGTGCATGCATTCATTTAGCTCCCCAAGAACCTTCCCAAGTAGGTACACCCTGTAACCGGTGGCAGGATTAAGGGCACAGAGAAGTCCAGGAGTTGTGTAGGGCCACACAGCAGGGAAGACTTGAGTTCAGCAGTCAGATTCTAGAGTTTTCACTCCCAGTGATGAGCCTGTGCGCTTGACCTCTGGGTACTAAGTCAGTGTCCTCCCTTACAGCCGTGGATACACATTAGGATGAGCCAGACATCAGGCTAAGCAACAACAAAAGCAAGACCGATGCCAGTATTATATTGTACATAATATAAAAACAGGCCCACTGCTCAGCCATGGTGGGGTTTTACAGAGAGTGATCCCAGGGCATGACTGCCTGGATTTCCAAGGTGGTACCAAAGCCCTGCACCTCTGCCAAACCCAATTCCCCTAGGACTTTGGGCTCGCACATATTTCTTCATACTTGTTTGTTGAATGAAGTGTGTGTATTTCCAGAGTGAGGACACGTGCATTTCTGTCTTTGGTGGGTCGATCCCAAGAGGCACTTTCAGAGACTGTAGTGTGGGCTCCACGTTCTCACTGGTAACAAGTCCTGCCGTATGTATATGAGTGTATGTGTGTACGTGTACAAGAGCTTACATGTGTGGCTGGTACAGATGGTCCCCCGACTTAAATGCATCAACATATGACTTTTCTGCTTTAAGCAAAAGCAAAATGCAAAAACAGTATTCATTCAGTACAAGCCAGACTTTGACCTTTGAATTTTGAGCTCTTCCTGGGCTGGTGATCTTGTGATCTGGTCATCTGATTGGGATACTTTCTTGTGAAGCTGGGAAAGGGCAGTGACCTGCAGCTCTTCTGGTCGTCGGCCTTCTGGTGTTGTCATGAGGGTAAACAGCCTTCTACCAGCCTTTCTTGAAAACCATCAGGAAAGATGAAGCTGTCATTATAGCATCCTCATCACCCCAAAATTATTATTAGTTAGTTCAGCACTTCAAACGTTCTTCATGCGCGCTGTGCGCTCAGCTGCATATGTTAATGGTGAGAACTTCTGCCACCATTCTGTTCACTCTTTCAGTGTCATAGTCAATAAATGACATGAGCTATCCAATACGATTATACAATAGGTGCTGTCCTATCCAGGGGAATGTTCAAGTGTTGTGAGCACCCTGAAGGCGGGCTAGATTAAGCTATGTCCGGTAGGTTGGGAGTGTTCCATGCACTCTTGACTTGTGATGATGGGCTTATTGGGATGTCATCCCACCACAAATCAAAAACCTGTATACAAATATATGTATCTTAGTATTTCTATCTGTCCATTTCCTTTGTCTCTACTCTTCTTGCTTATGCTCCTCTTCTATTCCCTTATTTTTCTCTTCCCTTCTTTTCTCCAGACTTGTCTTTACTTGCCTCAAAATACCAGAGTGCTTAACACACTGACAAGTAAGCAAGCTTCTGCCGAAAGAGGGACACAGGAGTGATGAAAGGATAAAGGGTGTGTGTGTGGTGTGTGTGTGTGTGTGATGGAGATGGGGGGAGTTTGGAAACTATGCCCAGACCTAATTTATCCTTGTAATTCTGGATTCCAGTGGCATGCTTGGCACAGAGTAGGCATGCAGGAAATTGAATGATTAAATAGAATATTGTCTGTGTGTACATGTGTGACTTAGAATGAAAATGGTGGTCCTAAAATGGGAAATTGTGTTCAAACATTCCCAAAGCCCTCTGTGGGCAGGATGAAGAAAAATCACAGTAAGAATTCAACTAGGATGAGCATATAGAGTTATTCTCTCTTTTGTATTATCTCAGTTTCCAAATAGATTTCCTTTAAGCACTTTTAAGTTACATTTTCTGAGACCATTTCAAAGCTGACATCCTTACAGGGAAGTCTGCATACTTTGGAGCAGGCTGGAGTCAGCCATTTCCCACACCAAGTGCTCTCGTGGTGGATACATGCATCTTCTAAACCATTCAGACCATTCCTATGATCTACATTATAAATTTCCCACATCCTATTACAGATCATATTCCTCATTTGATCCCATGTATTCTATGCCCTTCCCACATGCACTTGCATCTTTATAACTCCTCAGACTCTCAGACCTGGCGTGTCCCCAGTTGAGCACATATCAAGGTCAGTATGCTCCCAGGGGCTGCCCAGGACAGTGGCAGCAGAGTTACAGGATTCACCCTTTCTCGGAATGTCTGAGTGTTTGCAGATGACCTCATTTATATGTGGCAAACCATGGGATTGTTCAGTGCACAACCTGCCTCACTGTATGTGGCAGCCTTCCTTGCTCAGAACCAGAATACAAACGACTCCTTCTCATTGCACTTATGAACTGTGCTGGAGACTGTGCTGAAAGCTGTTGGGGTTCCCACCTAACTGCACTGCTCCAGGCCTCCCCTTAAGATCAGTTTCCTGAAAGAAGCAAGACAGGACCATGCTATCCAACTTTGAGTCTTTATTCCTCAGCAAGGTGTCAACCCCAGAGCCTGCCTGGCAAGTCAGACTCAAGAAGAAAAAACAGGAAGGAAGCCCTGAGCCCCCCCTCACGCCCTCCCTCCTCCATGCAAGACAGCCAGGCCCCTATTTCTCTGGGCACTGCCCTGACCCTGCCTGCCTTGTTCCCCAGGGAGGTTTCTGGAACTATAAAAGGAATCACAGCAAACTTATCTCTCTGCCCAGAATGTCTCAAAGAGCCCTTGTTCAGCCCTCTCCTCATCATGGAGACACTGCCATCCAGGGCTGACATGCCGGAAGGCACACCAGTCCTTCTCACCTGGAGTCACTGGCTCTCCCATGCACCCATCAGAGACATGGGAGGAGCTCAGTCCCTGGTGACTCTGGAAGAGGCCCCCTGAGAATCAGGACTGCTGGGTTCTGGTGACCATTTGACCAGCCTGTGTGAGTCCCTAGAGCCTCTCTGGGGGATACCCTAGCCCTGCCCCGAGCGTCCCTGTGGCCCACTTTATCAGTCACATCATATCCTACGTTGACCTTAAAACCCCCCCTTAGACCTGAGTGCATTCGTTCTTTCCCTTCTCTGAATTGTAAAGGAAAACTCCCTACAGCACCCCCACAATTGCTTACCAGGGAATTAGCAGCCAACTTGACCCCTGTCCCTGTGGGGAGCCCACAGGGACTAATTGTCAGACACCAGCTCTGAGTCAAGTGGGTCATGTGGCTTTTTTTTTTTTAATTATGAGGAAATACGCAGAATACAAACTTACCATGTTGTTTTTCTGCGACCATCAGCACCATTCATCTCCAGGTTTTGTTCATCCTCCCAAACTGAAATCCTCTAGCTATAAAACAGCAGCTCCCCCTGTCACCCCACCCTCCTGACCCCCATTCTGCCTCTATGAGTCTGACAACTCTGGCTGCCTCACATAAGTGGAATAATAATCATCGTCCTTTGGTGTCTGGTTGATTTCACTTCTATTTTTAAGGTTCACCATGTTGTAACACATGGCAGAATTCCCTTCCTTTTTAAGGCTGAGTAATATTCTATTGTCTGTATATGCCATGTCTTGGTTATCCGTTCATCTGGCAGTGGACATTGGGGTCCCTTCTAACTGTTGATAGTTGTGAATAATGCCCTTATTAATGTGGGTGTCCAACTATCTGTTGGAAGTCCAGCTTTCAACATATGGAATGGGCATATGGGCGTATGTTAGACATGTGACTTTTTCATTTCCATTACGCTCATTCATTGCTTGCAGACAGAAATGAACCTTTACTGTCCCACATGTGGCCTGGGACTGTGTGAAATTCAGCCTCTGAGCAAGATCCAGGGATCTCGTGTGGATCCATCTTTTCTTCTTCGTTCCTAGCCCCATCTTGCCCCCAGGAGACTTACTCTTGTTGGTTTTCTGAGTATAGACATTCCAGGGAAGCCACTGGCTAATCTAAGGCAGCGTTTCCTGGCCTTCGTGAATGGGGAGATACCTGTGTGTGAAGTAGGTGCCCTCTAGTTTCAGACTTGTGGAGAGCACACTGCCAGGCTGTCTTCCGTGACCGGTGGGTGAAGTCTGGGCATCTGGGGAAGGGGCTGCCCAGGCAGGGGTCATACACCAGTCCATTCAAAACAGCCAACACACCCCCTAATTTCAGCCCATCATCGCCTCCTAAGCAGCCAACCTATTGGGTTACAATTAAAATTTACTATCCAGTTTTATATTCACAGACTTCAACTAAATTATCAAACCATCTGGTGAATAAAGAAAGTCTTGTTCCAGAGTGGCATTTGCTTAGGGGGTGGGGTGGCGAGCTACAAAGGGGAATTGTTCTGATACTCTTTACCACGATACTTCGCTTCCATCTCCCCTTTCATAAAACGGGGAGAAAAGTCCTACCTTCTGCACCCGGGACGCTGTGCCGGTGCATTAGCTATCTCGGGGACTCTTGGGCTAATCTGTGCAAAGCAGCCAATGGAGTAGGAAAAAGCAGGTCATAAACCTGCTGCTGTTTAAGTGTGCGCTGTGTGTGCCAAGTGCTTCACATACATTATCTTATTTAATGTTCATAAAACATTATGACACAGGCACTCATATTCTCGTTTTACAGATGAGGCAATAGAACCCAGAGGTGATGGTGCTTTCCTCCAAGTATGAGTCAGTTCATTTCTCTGATTCCAAATCCCAGGCTGCCCACTGACCGGAATACCACTTGCGCGCCTGTGACTTTGCTAAATCTTTCTTCCCTGTGCCTTTTCTGCCCAGACGGCTCCAGAGTGCTCCATCTCTCCATCTCTCCACCCGTGTGCTCTGATCAGAACTGTGTCCTTGGCCTCCTCTCAGGTCCCCCTGCTCTTAGTGGCTAACCCTGAAGTGCCAGAGACCCTGCCCCAGAGACCAAGCGAGCACCCAGAGCTGACTCAGTCACCGTGCAAGTCCAGGAGTCAGGCCGGGCACAGCCAAGGGTGGGGAGGTTGGTTGAGGACTTGACTTTGGCTTTGGAAATTTACCAACCTCACCGGCTGGCTGACCTGAGACAGTGGCAGTAGCTTCTTTGAGAGACTGTTATGGGCCACAACTAAATCTTGCAAGGCCGTTCAAAATTTAGTTGGCATAAGATATGCAATGTGCCAGCAGTGTGCATTGCACACAGTAGGTGGACAAGAAGTGTCTCTATCTCTCATCATTGGAATGAGTTGTAGAGGTGTCTTCTGAGGAGGTTGAAGGGCAGAGCAGGTCAAAACATGTTGCCTGTGTGCAGGGGCAGTTGCAAAGCTGGGAGGGAGAGCAGTGGAAGGCAGACAGCTGGGCAGACAGAACCACACTGAGGGTGAGTGATGCCACCTGCCCTTCCTCATCAACCCCCTGGGGCAGGGAACCTGGGGCACCAGAGGAGAGGCAGAACAGCTTGAGGGGAACAAGAGGTTCTTCAGGAAGGGCTGTGTCTTTAGCTGGAATGATCTGGAGGGGCCCTGGCTGTCCCCACTGGGTTCTGGCAAGTTCGCATCTCTTCTGAGAACTGCCTTCCCACACGGCCTTCCAATACCCAGCTCTGCAGCAAGGGACCTGACTCGGGAACACATCCCCACTCTCAGCCTCCAGCCCTTGGCAGCAGCTGAGGCCAAGCGGCTAGAATTTGATGAGCGACTGGAGGGGTGAGCACACAGCATTCCCTCCATGGAAGAGCCTAGAGACTCGGGAGTTGCCTCCGGACTGACGGTCAGAGGGCGGGGCCTGCACCTGACAGGTGTCCACCCCAGCCAGGTCCTGGCCCCGAGCTCGAAGCCCAGGGGCTCTGCAAATGAGTGGCATTCACATTCTGGCTCTGCGTCTGCCACCTTCTTGGACCTGCCACAAATCAGGCTTGCTGCCCTCATCTTCCCCGTTTCTAGAGTAAACTGGGTAAAACAACGGATACTTCTATGCCTAGACCATATGTGAGGCTGTGCCTTTCCCCTCCCCTCCCCCAGTGCTCACGAGAGTCCTCGGGGGCAGCTGGACCCTGGGCCCCCTGCTGGGCTTCCTGGCCTGACCAGATCTTCGTGGGAAGTTGCTGTGGCCACAGCGCCCTGGGGTAGTGAGAGGGTGTCAGATGGTGTGGACGGGGAGGGGTTCTAAAGCAAACACCTCCATTCGCTGATGCAGACACCAAGTCTGTTGGAGAACCCCCAGCTAGTGAATGGCCGTGACACAGTGAGCTCCGGCTTGACTGACTCTGAAACTGCTCTCGACTGCTGTGCGCCCAGTACTCCTTCCCATAGGGCCCCGACCCCTGCGGGACAGACCCGTCTCCATGACCCCTCCCTTGGGTGTCCCTGCCTCCTCTAGCACCCAGAGAGGCCTGCTCTGTGTGCTCGGACAGCTCCTCCCCCAGGGTTGAGGTTTGCATCACTTTTTTTTATTAACATTTTTTTAATTTACATATATTTGACATCAATTGTAATCCCCATGTGTTCCCCATCACCATATCACCAGCGCACCATCACCTCAGTCCCCCGTGCTCCTGTCTGCCCTCCACCCTTCCCCTCTTCCCTCCCCACCAAGTGTCCTTGTCTTTTCATTTTTGGTTTTTGTGTCTTTATTGTTATTATTATTGTTGTTCTTATTCCTTTCCTTGATCCTTATTTGGTTCCCTTATATTCC
>JAGFMF010011700.1:994042-1006450 GCA_019455555.1 Galemys pyrenaicus | reverse complement strand
GCCTTCTGACTTACTTCGCTGAGCATAATCCCTTCCAGTTCCATCCATGTTCCTATGAATGCGTCTAGTTTTTCATTTCTGATTGCTGAGTAGTATTCCGTCGAGTATTCCGTCGTGTCTATGTACCACAGCTTCCGATCCACTCATCTGTTTTTGGGCATTTAGGTTGTTTCCAGGTCTTACCTATTGTAAAGAGTGCTGCTAGAAACATCACTTTTTAAGTAAATCTTTTGTTTTAAAGAACGCGTATGTGCAGAGCATGCACACGTCCTCTGAACACAGCTCCATGCTTTTCCTGGAGTTAACACACCAACGAGAAGCCTCCAGAGCAAGAGGCAGAACATCCCCAACCCTACAGACACCCCCATATGCCCCTTCCAGTCTCAGCCAGCCCCCAACTTGCATGATGCCCCCCTGTCGTCGTGAGTGGCAGTGGGGCCTTCATTCCCATGGCTTAGGTGTTCCATGGAGCAAACAGACCGCGGTTCCTGGAGCTGCCCAGTTGTTGTGGACCATTTGGAATCACTTCACATTGGCCCTTTCTTGTGCCTCTCAGAGATGTGTGCTCCCTGCCCAGCTGGGTCCCTGGCCCACCCACACTGGCTGGTTGCTCACCCTGGCACCCTTACAAGGCTCTCCCAGCAAAGAGAAGACACAGGCAGGAAGATGAAACCTTCTTGCCCCCTCGCCTGCTAGGGCAGGATCTCAGAAGACGTCCCTAAGAGGCCTTTACACCAGAGTCAGGGGGAGCCTGAAGCAGCTGAGCTGATCCTGACCCTGTCAGCATCTCCGATTCAGAGATAAGTCCACTGAGGCGCAGCGAGAATGTCACAGTTATTTGAAATACATGAACTTGGACCCCCAGAGCAGTAAAAGGACTTGTCCAATGTTATAGGGAGCGGCAGCATCCAAGTGCAGCCACATCCAACTGCAACATTCGGCTCTAGCCACCATACTGCAAGGGCTGCGCTCCCGGAAGGCCTGCCTCAGAGGCCATGGTCTGGCCACAGGACCGCCGAGTCTGCGGGGGGTCAGCATTACATCAGCTCAGGGCTGGAGATCCTCCAGCTGGTGTGCGACGTGCAGCAGCCTGGCCCCCTGGGGTCCACGGGGAGTGGAGAGCGGGATGTGTGTGTGATGGTGGGACCCTGCCATGCACCCCACTCCCCCCCAACCACCAACGGTGCATTCCCAGGAGGGAGTCTGGCAGGAGTGGGCTCACGGTCCAGTGCCACCATTCCTAACCACGACGTTCTCTCTGCGCCTCAGCTGATTCCTCTCTGAACTAGAGATGGTGACCGTATCAGGGACTGTGACAGACTTGATGGCATTAGCCAGTTGGGCTCTGGCCTGCAGTGGGTGGGTGGTGGTAGGGGTTCCACAAGGCATACCACCCCTTGGGCATGGGGGTCCCTGGGGTGCAGCTGGCCTCCCTCTCACAGATGGGGGTCAGGACCCACCCACCCACCGGGTCTCCTCTGCAGGTGCCCGGCTACCGGCAGGAGCGCGTGGAGAAAGGCCTGAAGCTCTTTGCCCAGCTCATCAACAACAAGGTGTTCCTGCTGTCCTTCATCCGCACTCTGGAGTCCCAGCGCAGCTTCTCCATGCGCGACCGCGGCAATGTGGCCTCGCTCATCATGACGGTGCTGCAGAGCAAGCTGGAGTACGCCACCGACGTGCTCAAGCAGCTGCTGGCCGACCTCATCGACAAGAACCTGGAGAGCAAGAACCACCCCAAGCTGCTGCTCAGAAGGTAAGGGGCCCTACCGGCCCGCCCCCCTGGCCTGGCTACCAGGACTTCATGGGGGAGCCGAGCGCCCAGAGGCCCGTATACCCCAGATCCTCAGGGATGAATCTGTTTATCAGGGTTTGCCTGGCCACCGCCACCTCTGCTCTCCTGTTGTTGTTCTTCTGTCCATATCTACTTTCCATGTCTCTCTCTTTCTGCCCTTATTCTCCTTTGAGTTGGACACTTTCTGCAGGAATTCTTCTCACGTGGACTCTCTTTGAGATTGTTTTCCGGTCCCCAGGGCCTTCTCTTAAATCAGAGCTGGAATTAGAAGCAATCCCCCAGGGCCCTTCTGTACCCACCTCACCTTCTCACAACTGGTAATCAAGGTTTGGCTTCCACAGCCCTCTCTGGGCACTCATTTACATTTAAATCAATTAAAAGTAAATACAATCACAAATCACCCTGGAGTTTATTGGAAATGCAGAATCTCAGGTCCACCCCACACCTGCTGTGACTGTAGAATCTGCATTCTAAGGATAAACCTGGGTGCTTTGAATGCATATTCAAGTTTGAGAAGCACCTCCAGCCAGTGTGTTAATTAAACCCCCCAGGGGCAGCTTGCCTGACTCAATATGCAAGTGTTTCTTGGTGGGAGCTAGGAGCACTGCCCCCTTGCAGGGCTGCCCACCCCCCACCGGATCCATGGATACCTCATCCTCTGCACGGTTGAAACACGAATGATCACATGTGAAAACGTAACCATAACCAGGGACTCTGGCATCACAGGAAGCAGAGACTCCTCACTTGTCCTACTGCCACTTGAATGTGAAGGCCACGTCTCCTGCGGGCTGTTATTCTAGTGTATCTGGCCCTCCTGTAGATAAATCCAGAAACCTCCCACTCAGGCTGAGGCATCAAGCCCTCCTCTAGGACCACCCATTTGCCGTCTGCTCGGCCTGGCCCCACCTTCCACCCTGGCTCTGTGGGCCAGGCCTCCCACGTGGGCCAGGATAGATTTGGCCTTCCGAGGTGTTTACGCCAGGCTTTTCCCTAGTACAATGGGCATTCACCAGCACAGCTGCAAAAGGTTGCTACAGACAGGAGCAATCATATAGCTTTGGAAACAGCAAGGTAGAGCATTTTGATTTTTGTTTTACTTTCACCACGCAGCCACCCACTGGCATAATTCTAGGGTTCCCACCGCCTGCCAGAGCTCCCACCGACAATTTCCCGGCATGGTCTCACTCTGTGTCTCCATGGCTCCTCCTCCTGTTTTCCATCCGCTCCCTCCCAGATGTCCCCTCTCTCTTCTGCTCGCCTCCATCTCCCTTTCTTCTTGCCCCTGGCTGCCCCCTTCTTTCAGTAGGCTCCCTCCTCTTCTCATTTCAGCTTCATTTTCTGCTGGCAGCTGCCCAGCTGCCATGGGATTTTAGTTATTAGTATCTTCTGGCAACTGCAACATTTGGCTCTACCCAGCATGCCGCAAGGGCCGCACTCTGTGAAGCTGGCCATGTGCTTAGTGCAAGTTTGAATGGAGTTTGTTGTATAAAAATGGGTGTCACTGAAAGAAAGTATCCCATGACCAGTAACAT
Source organism: Galemys pyrenaicus (assembly GCA_019455555.1). Classification (NCBI taxonomy): domain Eukaryota; kingdom Metazoa; phylum Chordata; class Mammalia; order Eulipotyphla; family Talpidae; genus Galemys; species Galemys pyrenaicus. The sequence continues at coordinate 1,003,126 of JAGFMF010011700.1, read as the reverse complement.
TGCTGCAGTGTCTTCACTTCCCACATCGAAGAATAAATGGGCTTGGGTGACAGTGTGAAAGACGCAAGCCAGACTCAAGAAGGAACTTCCTGTCTTTGTAAATGAAGCCCTAGAAGGCTCCTCAGGAATTTCCAAAGTATGTGGAAACCTACTTAGGACAAGGTTGGTGTCTCTTGGGAATGACTGGGTATCCAGCTTCACGTTGCTGTCAGCTCTGGGGGCCCTGAGCTGGGGTGAGGGGCTCTGTCTGGTCTAGCTGCGCTTTCCCCTATGACCTACTGCTCTGCCACCTTCCTTTTCATTTCCTACCCAATCAGTATCTTCCTAGACCCTTTTCTCATTCAAAGGCACACATACTTACCTTACCCTCCCCTCCTCTCCCTTACCCTCCCCCCCCNTTTCATTTCCTACCCAATCAGTATCTTCCTAGACCCTTTTCTCATTCAAAGGCACACATACTTACCTTACCCTCCCCTCCTCTCCCTTACCCTCCCCTCCCCCACCCTCCCCTCCCCTGCTCTACCCTACCCTGTCTTGTCTAGCCCTGTCCTGTCCTGTCCTATCCCATCCTATAAGGTTCACTGAGGCTGAACCATCTAATATGAAAACTAACTACATGTGACTATTTAAATCTAAATTAATTAAAACTCAATAAAATTAAAACTTCACTAACCGTATTTCAGGGCTCAGTGGCCACTTGTGGCTTGTGCTGAGTGTTCACAGAGGGAGAGGGTTGCTGGAACACATTCCCACCAAAAACTCACCAGGAGCTTGCGCCCAGGAAGCTGCCTCCCAGCTTTGTAGATAGAGCTCGCCTTATTATTCAGCATCTCAGAGACCACAGAACTCATGTGTTCTTTGAGTCTCAAGATTCAGCCTGAAAGTCTTAAATGGCAGAACCTTGAAGACGTCTGCCTTCCCAGGCCTGGGGTCTGACTGGCATTTCTGTCCTTGTCTTGCTCTGTGACTGATGACTGGTGACAGGACGGAATCCGTGGCTGAGAAGATGTTGACCAACTGGTTCACTTTCCTGCTCTACAAGTTCCTCAAGGTAGGGTTGGATGTGGGAGTATCTCTGGCCCTGGCCTCAGTTTCCCTGCCAGATGGAGCATGAAGCTATTATCCAACCCAGCCTGTCCCATTTCCCCCACAGACCCCAAGTCTCCCTTCCCCACATCTGGAGTAAGAACCCACCCAGAAATGGAGTTTCCCCTCATCGTTGAGGGACAGAGTCTAGCCCATCTCTGACGATAGAACCCCATAGTCAACCCCTTCTGAGAGCTGGTCCCCAAAGACCACTTTCCCTGGTCCTTGAGGGGGAGCCTCTGAGAGACCCTGTGTGAGCCCTGAAGCCAACATCACGTTCACCCTTTATTCCCAGCTTTCCCTCTTCGCCTTCCTCCTGCCTCTCCCAGCCCAGCCTTACTGAGGCTGATAAGAGTCCCAGGCAGGTACAGAAGCTGCGTGTGGCCACAGATAAGCCCATAATGTGCCTGGGAGGTGGAAGAGGCACTCGGCTTCCAATTATTAACTTGTTTTCTAAGGAGTTCACACCTTCGAGGCCTGACCTCTATCTCCTGTTGGGGCAGCGGAGAGAGCAGGATAGAGAGAAGGGGCAGAGAGGCGGGAAAAAGCAGTAGAGAGCTCTAAAACAGGGCAGGAAAGAGCAGAGTGGGTAAGACCGTGGGTCCAGGAGAAATGCACATCTGAATGTGCGGAAATTGACAGACCAAGAGTAAAGCAGGTGGGAGAGAAGAGAAGTGGAATGGAGGAGGAAGAAGGACCCTTTGGAGAAGTAGGGGCTGCAGGAGGGTGGGCTCTGCGGCCTGGGGCTACAGCGCCCAGCATGGCTCTTCTCTGTGTCCAGGAGTGTGCTGGGGAGCCCCTCTTCTCCCTGTTCTGTGCCATCAAGCAACAGATGGAGAAGGGGCCCATCGATGCCATCACGGGAGAGGCTCGCTATTCCCTGAGCGAGGACAAGCTCATCCGCCAGCAGATCGACTACAAAACCCTGGTAAGCCAGCCTCACCGCTGCCCTGCGGGTCTGGAAGGTGCACTCTGGGCCCGAGCTGCTCCCACTGGCAGAAGGACTGCCGAGAGCTGGAAGGTCAGCCCTCCTGGTTTGTCTGTTGTGAAGACTCCCAGTCTCCCTCTGAGCCCCCACACTGGGGCAGGGGGTGTGAGCACAGTGATTCAGGCACATTGGAGCAACACTCTGCAAAAGACTAGGTGCTTCCCGGCCAGGGCACCGAGTGGTGGCCGGCAGCTGGCCGGCTGACCAGGTGAGCACGCTGCTCCTTCTCACAGGTTCTCTGCCTCGAGAATTCGCACTCCATGAATGGTTCCAGGCACAGAGCAGGTGGAGTGCAGGCAGAGGGAACCAGGAAGAGTCCTTCACGGCTCTGAAGCCCACCTCTGCCCAGGAGTCTAAGTCAGATATGTCCCAAGCCCAAGCTGTAGAACGTGAGGCCAGGGTGGTGCGTGGGAACATGGGGCGTCCTCTGTCTGTCAGGTTAGACACCGCTCCTGATAGAAACCGTTGCCCCCAGAGGCAGCAAAGCTCAGTGTGGAGAGGCGGCAGGAGGTTCAGAATCAGGGAGGACTAGACTAGGGGCCTGGCCACTTCTGACCAGCTGAGCCATGGGGGCAGGTCTCTTAAATGCTAAAAAAGTTGGATTTTTCTAACTGAAAATGTGGGGTGCTAACAGGTCCTGCTAAAATGGGGGAAACAGAGACTCATGCCTCCCAGCCGGCCGAGAGGGGTGGAGTAAAGCGTGCAGTGGGAGCATGTGCGCTGAGCGCTGGCTCCAGAGGCCCTGCTACTTCTTCCCCGCCCTGACTGTCCTGTCCGCTGGCTGCCCACGTCCCTCCAGGCTCAGGGAGCCCATACTTGACTCTTTTTTTTTTTTAAGATTTTTATCCATTTATGCATACAAGAGTTGGGGTACAGGCTAGAGGCAGGGGGTGAGAGGATCTACCAGAGATAGGGTGGGGAGCAGAACAGGCAGATCTACTGAAACACACTGCTGAGGGGAGCAGTGGGTGAGGCAGGAGAGGTCTGCTGCACCATGTGGGTCCCCTCCCTGGCCGGGGATTGAACTGGTGCTGCAGTGGCTGTGAAAGCTCCACAGTGTGGCCCTCAACCCCTTGTGCCACCAGGGAGGCCCTTGCTTGGCTTTCTACAGAGAGTTGGGACCTCCCACTAGACAGACCTCCAGGAGTTTTAAGAGGATGCGAAAGGAAGGATTGAGAAAATAAATACAAGATGTGTGTTGGGGTAACATGGTGGGGGTCTGCCCATGGATGGAGGCATGAGAGATGGGACAAAGTGGGCAGAGACTAGACAGATCTGAAATGTGCCAGCAGGAGAGGAGACCCATGCCCACAGACCCAAGGAAAGACCCAGGGAGGGTGAGTGGAGAGTCTCAGGCCCTGAGGCCAGCTGGGGAGACTGTCCCCTTGCCTGGGAACCTTGGCACTCTGGGTGATGCTCCCACTGCACCTTCAGAGGTGGGCTCCAAAGGGCTTTTTAACAGATTTGCCAGGACTACCTCCCTTGAGGAGCCTTTGAAGTTGCAGCCTGTGAGGGAGGCCTCTACTTCCTGCAGACATGGTCCTCTCCAAGGTAGAGGTTCTGATTAAAATGGTAAAAGGACCAAAAAAAAAAAAAAATCCCAAAAATAGAGACCTGGATAGATTTTTAATGAGCCGGAACTACCATGGAAGCATCACGGGCTGGATCTCTGCACTGCTCTCCCTTTTTTCCATCTCAGCAGCTCCCCCATTTTGAATCCAACATGATGAGTTGTGATAATGCTCTCTCCTCAAATTGTAGCACCTTTTTTTTTCCCCAGAGGCCAAGCTATTGTTAGCACAGAAGTCTGGTTTCAGATGACTTGACTTAAAATCTGAGACAGTAGAGTGGGTCAGGGAACGCAGCCGTGGAGGTAGAGACACTTGGGGAAGGACATCCCGTGAGAAGGGGGGGAAATTGGCATTGTTTTGCCTGGAGAAGAAATGGCTGCAGGGAACCTCCATGGCCACCTTCAGGCCTGCTAAGGGAAATCCCCCCCTTGCCCAAGGGGGCAGGGGAGCAGCTGGTGAGGAGGAAAAGGAAGAAAGTATGCGAGAAGCAGATAGAGCTGACCAGAGACTTAAGATGGAGTCAGCTAGAAAGAGAGGAAGGGGTGGAACTCGGTTATGGCTGGAGGGGCCTGCGATGCTTGGGCCAGTTGATGATGAATCGCTCTGCGCTGAGGGATAACCACTAGGCAGGACACTCCCCGAGAGACCCAGAGATGCACTCCCGTATGGTCAAGTGCAGGTCTTCAGGGCTGAGTGATGACTCGATGGATACTGGAATGTGGACTGGCCTGGTCTAGGCCCTGCTGCTGGGGGTGGCCCTCGACATCGCCTGGGAGCCTGAGGGTAGGGCACTAGCTTCTCCCCTGGGAGCCTGTTGAAGCACTAGCTGCTCATCTGGGAACCTGCTAGAAATACCGATGCCCACCCCGGAACCTGCTAGAATGCTGCATGCCTGCCTGGGAGCCTGCTAGTGGCCACTTGGGGGCTTCTGTAAAACTAGATGCTCACCTGGGAACCTGCTGGAATCCTGGATTCTCATCTGGGATCCTGCTAGAAAACTAGGTGCTCCTCTAGGAACCTGCAAGAATGCTAGACAGTCATTCACCCAGGAGCTGGCCAGGATGCCCAGTGATCACGTGGGAACCTGCTAGAATGCAAAGTGCTCACCTGGGAACTTATTCAAGTGCTAGATGCCCACCTGGGAACCTTTTATAATGCAGACTCTCAGGCCTCATCCAAGACCTTCAGAGTCAGACTCTGCACCTCGACAAAACTCTCCAGTGGTTCTTTTTTTTAAAAGAATATTTATTTATGCCTACAAGAGCTGGGGTACAGGCCAGAGGTGCGGGAGGTGAGAGGCTTCACCAGAGACAGAGTGGGGAGCAGAACAGGCAGACTGACTGAAATACACTGCTGAGGGGAGCGGTGGGTGAGGCAGGAGAGGTCTGCTGCGCCATGCGGGTCCCCTCCCTGGCCAGGGATCGAACTTCACGCTGCTGTGCCGAGGATGCTTCACAGTGTGGTGCTCAACCCGCTGCACCACCAGGGAGGCCCCTCTCCAGTGGTTCTATTCACATTAAACTTTCAGACGCATTGACCTGTCAGAAAAACACAAGGTGGGGTTCTCAGAAACTGGCCATGAGGCAAGGACTGGAGCAGGGGGAAAGGGACTCTGGGGAGCTATGGCTGTTCAGTGGTCAGAGAACCCTGTCCCTCAATGGGGCTGTGGCTTCATCTCTGATGCCCTGAAGCATCCCAGAGAGTTATTCAGGAGGCCGCTGTAAACCCCAGCAGAGTAGGAATGCCAAGAGGGCATACTCAGGTGGGGGGGCCTGTGTCTCCTGCTCTCTTGGGGAGGTAGACCAGAAGAAACATGCCATTGCCTGATAGCGGCTGAATCACACATGCCCCAGCACACACACACACACGCACTCCCAGAGCACAGGACAGCGCAAAGCGTCAGGCTGTGCTTGACCACTGAGGGGGCTCTCAGCAGGAAGGGCATGGCTGGGAGAGACCACTCAGAAAGGACACGAGGTCCATACTCCCTTCCACCATCTTTTTTTAGTTTAGAACATTCTGAGGATGGGAGTTCCATTTTATAAGTTGAGGTTTTTTTCTTCTTAATGGAATAAGCATGTTCCCATTGGAGCTGATGGCAGTCTGGCTGCTAATTAAAGGCAGGTGTCCATCCAGGGCCCAGGTTCCATAGCCAGGAGGAGCAGGAGGGGGTGTGGTGGGAGGAGGGCTGTTGTCTGAGTCTGCAAACCAGATGGGCCTCGGGGAAATGGTTGGGGGGAGGAGCGAAAGATCAGAGGAGGAGACCCTGAGGGCGCAGGCAGCCCAGCCAGAGGGCAAGGGCTGGGGTATGTGGAATGGCATGGCAGCAACTGTGCCCTGTAATCCTCACCCGGTGCCACTGGTCCCCCCTCCTCCAGATACCACTAGTCCAAATAGAGAGCCCTCTTGGAGAACAGCAAAAGAAGAAAGGTCTTTGGAAACAGCCCAGAACTTTTAAAGGAATATAGTTTGGTGCTTTAAAGCAGAATCTTAATTTTACCAACTCGTTCCAGAAAGAAACGTTAAGCCCCCAAGCAGGCACTGGCCTCCTCCTCTGACTTTTGGTTTCAGCTTCAGAAACAGGAAGGGATCTCAGTCACCTGAAACTGCAATTTTTAAAGGGCACCATTTTATTTTTAAAGAAAATGAAGGTTTCTTATGGATTCTCCAACCTCCAATCAGCCCGAAGCCGTGACAAAAATCGAAGCTCATGAAATCTTTTGAGACAGGAGTCAGATTCCCATTAGTGTGAATGTGTCTGAGAGGGAGTGAGAAAGACAGACTGGCGCACGCGGTGGGAGTGGGGGCTCTGGGGGGGGGCAGGCTGCCGAGATGGCGCCTGTATGTATGCATGCAGGCGTGCATGTGTGTGCTCATGCGTGAGAGTGTGAGAGAACACAAGTGTGTGCCTGCATGCATTAGTGTCCATTCTCATGCAGATTTCCCCTCTGTGCCTCCACCTGCTTGCACATTATTCCCTTGGAACAGCCAGGATTTTAATGAAGTTTGTTGTGATGGGAAGTTAAGTGTGTAGCTCCGACTCCTGCTGCTTGTCTGGATAGAAGGGCGAAGGGCTTGGTGGGAACACTATTGGGCTGGGGGGCCCCCACCCCTCTCTAGTCCAGTTGCAGGGGAGGACCTGGGCTACAGCTGGGAGTCCGGAAGTCCTTGCTGCTGCCCTCCCCCATGTGCCTCCTCTCCCTCACTCTCCCCAGGTCCTGAGCTGTGTCAACCCAGACAATGCCAACAGCTCCGAGGTCCCAGTGAAGATCCTCAACTGCGACACCATCACGCAGGTCAAGGAGAAGATCCTGGATGCCATCTTCAAGAATGTGCCCTGTTCCCACCGGCCCAAGGCTGCAGATATGGACCTGGGTGAGTAGGCGGCCCACAAGGTGTCCCCGTGATGGCCAGAGCCCTCTTCCCTTCACTTGTCAGCAGCAGGGTGTGGCCAGGGTGCAGGGAGCAGAGGGGAGAGGGTCAGTAGGTAAGCCTGACTCCCAGGAGCCCAGGGTGGGTGCCTTCATCGTCTTCTGAGAGTCCAGAAGGGGGCGCTTTTGTGGCTACTTGGCCGTAAGGAGCAAGGGGAGATGGCAATCTGCTAGAGTCCTGACCACTTTCCAAGCATCCCACGCATGGGGGTGTCAGTTGTGCAGGGAAGGGGATTTAGCACCAGAGACGCCCTCGTCTGTGGTCTTGCCACTGTCTTCAATGCTCCCCAAACTACTCCCTTTCCCTCTGCTCTGGGGGTTTCATTTTTGCTGACTACCTAAGGCAAGAGGGATCTGGGTCAAGGAGGGAGGCTGGAGAGAATACAGCAAGACAAGACATGACAGCCTACGGGGGGAGGGGGGGTAGGATGCATTTTATTTGACCGTTCTATGAGTAGACTATATAGCCTATGTAAACAAGGCCATGCCTCTTAGGGCCGCCTGGGCTTGGAGCCAGTTAGTTGGCTGCAGCGTTTCACAGGACAGTGTCCTAGGGAAATCCTAGCTGGGAGCCGCAGACTCCACAGAGGCCAGGGCTGAAGAGAGGCCATTCAGGGAGTTGATTCATGTCCAGCGTACCTGAACTTGAGGCCCCAGGTCCCTAACGGTGACCTCGGTCAAGTTACTTGGTCCTTCTGTGCCTTTGTTTCCTTCCCTGTAAAATGGAAATAATAATAGCGCTCATCTTACAGTAGAAATTAAACAAGCTGATGCATGTAAAAGCCTTCTTCTGGCCCATAATAACACTCAATCTGGCCCCTAATACACACTCGGTAAGTACTGGTGGCTGCTATTCCTGAGTATCAGAGTAGAACTGATAGGGAAGACAGTTGGGAAATACGGGTATGTGCCTGTTTGTTGATCCTGGGCATGGAGAGAAGTCGTGAATGAGTGTATGTGCTGTGTCTGGAGATTCATGGCAACTTAGGGGTGGGAGGACCTCCAGGGCCCCTAATCCCTCCATCTGGCCTCTAAGCTGGCTTTGGCTAAGCCATCCAAGACAGATGGGCATCGCTGCTATTTACTGAAATCCACAGGGAATTTTCATTCCCCCTCCTTTCCTTGCCCTACTGCCCCTCAAATTCTGATGCCTGGAGACACAGGCTCAAGGAGTTCTGCTCACTCATCTCAGCCCTACTGCTTCCCTCGCCACATCCTCTTGGTGCACGGTGGGGTGCGTTTGGCCCTATACCCAGAGCGCCAACTCCAGGTGGCGGTGGGGCAGACCTGCGAGCCCTTCACTTTGGAGGTGTCTGTGTGTGTTGTTCAGGGGCTGAGAAGGAAATGTACGTGAGAACTGGCATGGGGGCTTGGGAGTGCCTGTGTGTCCCTGGGCACTGGTCTCTGGTGTGGTCAGAGTGACACTATGTCTGCACATGTTCAATTTGAGGCCATGAGGACCCCACACTGGCGACATGAACCAGCAGAGAAGACAGTTACTGGGAAGGAAGACCCCTATGTTCCATGCCTCCAAACAATTAAGTAGAGTAGGGTAACCAGGTAGCACCCACCTTTCCTGTTGTTTATCTGTGGGAGCCATGGCGGGGTCCAGTCTTGGCTTCCCTGTGTCCATATCTGCACAGTGTGTGGGAGGTGATTGTGACATAGCGGGGTCACAGGGGGAGATGGTGTAGGAAGCTTCATGCTGAGGGTGTTTGGGACGGCTGCACAGAAGGAGTGCCTGTGCGCATACCCGCATCTAGAACCGTATGCCTGCAGTGCTTAGGAATGGCTGACTTCCCTGGGGGAGGCAGCGGGGACTACATGGCCCAACCTGTAGCACCAAGACCCAACCTTTGCTCCGGGATGCCTCTTTCCCTAACCAGCAAAGGGCAGATGGGTGGTGAACATGAAACAGGGGGCACAGACAGGGGAGGAGGACGCTCTGACCGAGACAGGGGTCAGAGGCCCCAAAAAAAGCCCCCAAAGGCCAAAAGGCCACAAACCA